>CAUYRT010010252.1:0-20051 GCA_963574885.1 Lepilemur ruficaudatus
CACCTGTGATTTTAGGTGTGGGAGGCCAAGGCAGGTGGATCGCTCAAGGTCAGGAGTTCAAAATCAGCCTGAGCAAGAGTGAGACCCTGTCTCTACTAAAAATAGAAAGAAATTAATTGGCCAACTATAGAAAAATTAGCCAGGCATGGTGGCACATGCCTGTAGTCCCAGCTACTCGGGAGGCTGAGGCAGAAGGATTGCTTGAGCCCTGGAGTTTGAGGTTGCTGTGAACTAGGCTGACGCCACAGCACTCTAGCCCAGGCAACAGAGTGAGACTCTGTCGCCAAAAAAAAAAAAACAAAAAAACACACCATTAATTACAGGAATCGATAGATTCTTCTGAAGTTCTTATAGGTGAGAGCATTTAATAGAATTACTTTCCAAGCATTCAGTTTTAGGCATTGTATTAGAATTTCATATGTGAAATATGAGTTACTAACCGAAGTTATTAAAAACAGTCACATTGCTGAGTTGAATTTCTGACTTCAGTTCACCATGATTTATTGAGTATCAAAGTTCATATTTTTTCCAGTTTGTCCCCACCATACTAATTACTGAAGAGAACTGTGGAGGAAAGATTAAAGAACTTGTTTTGTCTTTTAATATTAAGTAAGTTAACTAACAGATTACTATAGTCAATGATTTGACTGATATAGGCTAGATATAAAACAATTTAGCTCTCCTATTCAAGTAAATCATTTTTAATAACAAATGTATTTTAAAATTAAATATTGTCCACTATAGAAAATGTATATAACAAAGAGAAATATAAAGACGAAAATAAACATTATTGTGAATCTTTGTTAAATTACAAAAACAATAATTGCATCTATACTTTTGATTCTTTTTTTCACTTAACATTGAATTGCAGACATTTCCCGTGTCATTAAACATTCTCTGAAAATATACTTTTTGATAGCGGGGCCCAACTAGCTCATTTTATATGAGGAAGCAGGTGCAGATGTCTCATACTTGTTCAAAGTGACAGACACATCACGGCCTGTGGTTCTAGTCTCCTCACCCTCCTCCTCCCGCACCGCGCTTTCCCCTGCGTCTGCATTCAGACACTTCTGTGAATGTGTAAGTTTGCTGTGGAATTTTGGAGTTCTTCCGAGTATGATTTTGTTTGTGTGCTTGCTTAGGGTATACTACTCAACAAGCAGAAATCATTGTCTCTGCATTGGTCAAGATCATGGAGGCCAACATGGATTTCGTCTACAAAGACATGGTCACCAAGATGCAGCAGGTTAGTTTTGTCTGGTGGTTTAGCAAATTAGAAATCTAAAGGTGGGATATTGTTTGTAGTAATGTATTAATGTAATTGTTTGGATAACATTTGGTTGAAAAGTTAATAGTAGTTTTAACCATAGTTGAGAGGCAAAAGATTACTGTGGCATAAACAATTTTTATTCAAAGCTATTTAGTCAACTATCGTAGAATCATCATGCTTAAAAGCTCACTGTGCTTCAAAGTGGACTATTACAGTCAAAACATATTTTTAAAAATGGAGATGTGGCCCGAATTATAGTATTAATATTAGAGCATCATGTTTTTGAGTCTTTAGACTGCCACCCTTTTATTAATAACTGTGGTTCACTTGATGATGACACCAGACGTGTGTTTTTATTCTTTTCCTTCTCTCATTTAGGAAGAGAGGATGGCCTTACTGAACCTTTCTTCTTGTCCACATTTCTCTAGTTTCTCCCTAAGATGATGCAAGGTAGAGATGATAGGAGGTAGGCTTCCCCGGATAGACTAGATTATGTGTTTTGTTTTTCCTTTCCTAGGAGATCACTCTTCAGCAAATAATGTCTCAGATTGCTAATGTGAAAAAGGATATGATTATTTTGGAGAAGAGTGAATTTTCAGCCCTCAGAGCAGAAAATGAGGTAAAACTACAGAGCTACTCACACTTACAAAATTTGTTCTAGTTAGCCATTGAGATATAATATACACACACAAAAGAGCTTACGTAAGTGTGCATCTTGGCATGTTTTCACTAAGTGTACACATCTGGTCAGATCAGGAAGTAGAATGTTGCCAGTGCCCCAGAAGACCTGCTCATAACCCTGTCGTCTGTCGCCTCCCACAGAGGAAGTTCTGTCCTAGCTGATAGCCTGTTGACTAGTTTTGCCTGTTCTAGAACTCCATTTGATAGAATCATGCAGTGTGTCTTGTAGCAATAGATGATTTTTTTTTACATTGTCTGTAGTACTCTATGAGTATACCATATCATTCTACTGTGTTACATATTAGGATTGTTTCCAATTTTTAGTTTTTATGAACAAGTTCTGCAAAATACCCATTTCATTTAAGTGAGGCATATGGGATCAGAATGTAAATAAGTACACCCGACATATGCATCTTCCTTTTATTCTTGGTCTCACTTAAAGTCCCATAATGGAAGGCCATCTATTACCTGTTGATCTTACCCTCATAAGAAACCTTCTAGCAAAAAGGTAAAATTTGAAACTTTCCAAGTTGTGCTTGAAATCAGTTATTTGAGAGCAAAATTAGTTAAAAGAAAAATCAAAGGAAGCAGTCAAAAAAGCAGGGTCACTCTTCAGTGATCCTGCAAATATGTATGTTAAAATGTATACATTAAAAACAATTGTATTACTAATTGTATGTAATCTTTAAGATGAATTAAAACTGATTTCAAGATACACACATGTATTATACTGCCACTGTTCAATTAATACTGTGTTCTGAATGTAGTCAGGTTGTATTGAATGAGGAAGGAACTTGAACTCGTGCATAAATATGTTGTAATATTAGTTGATTACCAAGTTCTGTATTGTTCTTTTAAGTTTCTAAACATATTCTTGTTTTTTTTTAATGTGTTTTTAGAAAATAAAACTCGAACTGCATCAGTTAAAACAACAAGTGATGGTAAGGTTCTCTTTCCTGTTTGCTGACTTGTTTGTAATTATATGATCTTATTAATAAATATAATATCGGAAATATATTGTTTTTAAAAACTTAATTTATGTGAAATGTTTGTGTATGCCTCAGAAGTACATATTGGGAGATTTAGCCAAGAAGCCAATGAATGAATTACTAATGTCTGTAACTAAATTCATTAAGAAAATTATGTTTTAGGAGTGATTAAGTAATTTTTAAGTCAAAATTTTTCTGAAGTAAAGGACCCTTAGATTCTCTTTTAAAAAACCATCTTTAGGCTGGGCACTGTGGCTTATGCCTATAATCCTAGCAGTCTAGGAGCCGAGGCAGGAGGATTGCTTGAGGTCAGGGGTTCAGGATCAGCCTGAGCAAGAGCAAGACCCTGTCTCTATTTAAAAAGTTAAAAAAAAAAAAAGACCACCATTAGAGAAGTAATGTGATTTTTAAATGCTTACTATGCCAGCCGTTTTTTTAGTAGAAAGTACATTGATGTTAAAGAAGAAAAGATTGTTGATGAGTGTCAGAGAAAAGGCTTTATTGAAACTAGAATTTAATATTTTGCTTCGAGTTCATCTTTGTTTTCCAAAGGTGTCTAAGAAACAGCTTTATTCGTAACTTCCACAAGGAGATTACGTGGGAATCTTGAGGTTAAAAGCAACAACAACCTACTCTAGACTGGTTTGAGTGTAAAAAGAGATTATTTTTATATGTAAGTGGGAAGTGCTAAGGCACGGCTGACTCCAGGCGTGGTTTGACCGGAGACATCTCATGTGGTTAAGCCCTTCTCTAGATGCCTTTGGCCATGGCCCTCCCTGGCTGGCTCCCTGGAGTAGAGGCCGCAGAGGTGGGGAGCCCTGGCTTCAAGGCTGCATTTCTTACTTTGGATTTCTCTCTCTCTCTCTGTGTCGTTTGCCTTTGTACCAGGATGAAGTGATCAAAGTCCGAACAGATACCAAGTTAGACTTCAATCTAGAAAAGAGCAGAGTAAAAGAATTGGTATGTTCCTTTTTTAAAAATAGATTATGTATTAATTTCTTTTCAGGATGGAATGCTACATTAAGTTCAAGTTTATGTACAAGTCACAGCTATTGTTAAATATTTACCTGTTTATGGGTATTAGTTTTTCTTTGAATATATTTTGGATTAGGGCATAAATTTGATACTTTCAAAAGTAATGTTAAAATCTTGGTCAAATTGAGTTTGAATTTTTTGTTTGTTTCTGAAACTGAAATATAAATATATTATTCTGAAATATAAATATATTATTTAATACATAAACATAAAATAGATCAATCTTGATCTATTTAATACTGACTTATATCTCCACAGGCCCTAATCTTTCAAAAGTTAGGTTGATTATCTCAGACTTGAATAATATGAAATTATTAATATTAAATAATATGAAATTCTACACTGAAATTCAAGATTGAAACATATTTCGGCTGGGCGTGGTGGCTCATGCCTGTCATTCTAGCACTATGGGAGGCCAAGGCTGGAGGATCACTTGAGGTCAGGAGTTCGAGACCAGTCTCAGCAAGAGTGAGAACCCATCTCTATTAAAAATAGAAAGAAATTAGCTAAACAACTAAAAATAGAATAAATTAGCTGGGCGTGGTGGCACACGCCTGTAGTCCCAGCTACTTGGAAGGTTGAGGCAGGAGGATTGCCTGAGTTTGAGGTTGCTGTGAGCTTTGATGATGCCACGGCACTCTAGCCCGGGCAACAGAGCAAGACTCTGTCTCAAAACAAAACAAACAAAAAAAAATTTATATAATGTCTTTTAAATGCAATGAGAAGTTGAATATTTTAATAAAAACGTGTTGGGTTGCCTCTAATGATTTTTAACCTCGTGTGGATGTTTATCTGTCTTCTTGCTCAGACCTTAATTCAGATTTGGTGACATTAGCTAGATACCTTTTTTATTCTTAATGAGAAATGGGGCAGATAGAGCATTACTGACTAACGCAAAACTGAATACACATAAAGAAAGTAAGTACTGACAACTGTTCATTGTTTTCTCATTTTTCACAATTTGTTTTCAATTAAAATATGCTATAATGATAAATAAGGGTAATATTGAAACTCAAACAAGTAATTGTGTTTTGGAACTGCCACTGGATTTCAAGAGTTAAGTTGAGCTTTGTTATACACAAATAGTAACTATGGCCATGTTACCCCTCTTTCTAGTCTTAAAACACTTTTCAACGAGTGTTGAAAAAGATTAAATCACCTAGTATTACTAAACTATTTAATGACCACAAGCATATTACTTACGGTTACCTTTTGCCTTGTAAGTGTGTACTTAGGAAAGCCTCCGAATTCACCTGATTTAGGAAGATGACTGTGCCTATAGCTAACCAAGCCGGGAAGAAATACATTTAGGAGATTGGAAAATATAGGACATGAACATAGTGAATTTATGTGATTTACTAACCGGTGAATTTATGTGATTTACTAACCTAGCTGAGGAGCTGTCCTTGTTAAGCCTAAATGTAGATTACTCTGAAGCACAGAGTGATAGTATATTATACCGCTAGTGTGTGTATATTAATAACATGCATTGATGAAGATGAATTATTTGACTCTTTCCTTCTCTTGGTACAGTTATAATCAAATTAAAAATTCAATTATCTGTGGTGATATTTACAGCCAGTTTCAAAAGAAGTATGGCTGTCAGGCGTGGTGGCTCATGCCTGTAATCCTAGCACTATGGGAGGCTGAGGTGGAAGGATCACTTGAGGTCAGGAGTTTGAGATCAGCCTCAGGAAGAGTGAGACCCCATCTCTACTAAACATAGAAAAAAATTAGCCGGGCATGGTGGTGCAGGCCTGTAGTCCCAGCTACTGGGGAAGCTGAGGCAGGAGGATCACTTGAGCCCAGGAGTTTAAAGTTGCTGTAAGCTAGGCTGATGGCACTGCACTCTACCCCGGGCAACAGGGGGAGACTCTGTCTCAAAAGAAAAAAAAGCAGTATGGCATGTAAACTGTTTCGTAGTGTAGGGAGATAGAGCCACATAGATGTTATTTTAAAAATCACAACAATGTCAAGATTCAGACTTATTTCTCTTGGGACTAAATTAATGTCGAGGTAATAAAGCCTAGAGTTTAAAGGTGTGGAAAATCCAGTTCCGCGCCGCCCTCTAGTGGCGATCTGTTGCATAGTGCTCTCCTGGTCTGAAACCCTGACTTTTAGAGCATTGTTCTTTGGTTTTGTGACTAGTCCTTAGTTTGGGGTTCTGGGAGGTTTTTGTTTTTGTTTTTCTTTTTTTACTTCTAAGAAATGTTTTTATACTTTATCCCCACGTTAGTACCAGGAGAACATTTTATAGCTAGAACATATCTAGGTACTTTCATTAACTTTTTCTCCTGTTACGATGTTGACTTAGGTCTTAAAATTCTTCATTTAAATTGCAGGTTGGTCTGATGGTAGTGGATTATCGGAACTTATTAACATTAGTGTCACTAAAGTTGGTATACAACCCCCACACTGCCAAATTTGGCTAAATAAATAAATTGCAGATTGTCATTTGCTCAATTAAATTTGCTCAATTAAATCCACAGAGGCTGACACCTATAATCACAGCACTTTGTCGGAGACTGAGACTGAGTTGGGAGGATCACTTGAGGCCAGGAGTATGAGACAAGCCTGGGCAACATAACAAGACCCTGTCTCCACAAAAAATAAAAAATTAGTTGGGTATCGTGGTGTGCACCTGTAGTCCTAGCTACTGGGGAGGCTGAGGCGGGAGGATTGCTGGAGCCCAGGAGTTGGAGATTGCAGTGAGCTATGATCATGCCACTCTACTCTAGCCCGGGCTACAGAGTGAGAGCCTGTCTCTAAAAATACATATATGTGTATGTATCTTAATGCCCACTACTAAAACCATGTGTCTGATTTTAATCTTAGTGCCAACAAAACTGCACTAAATCTTTTCACTGACATTAATAGCCATGGCAAGATATTTTAATTCTGGGTAGAATCAGTTCCTTTAGTAACACTGGATTGTAACTGTGCCCGAGTAGTTTTTTTTTTAATTATTAAAACCAACATGATGACTTTGTGTATTTTTTGTATTTATGTATTTAGTTGTGTTTTATAATCACAACACAATGTCTTTGTCACAGAATAATATGCCTTGCAGCTGTTTTTCCCCAACTTTATATCTTTCTTGTCTTTTGTCTAAGCCTCAAGTAGTGACCTGTTTTGCTTGTAGTTATGATAGGAAAGCTCCTAAATTGAGTTGGATCTCCACCATTTTTAACCCTTTGAAAGCTAAAAAAGCATCTGACTCAGTATTCCTGTAAATTGACCCCAGAGAATATTGTATATTATAATAATGGGAGTGACCTAGGTTCATACGAGACAGCAGAGAGGTGACAGGTGACAGAAGGCAAACCAGCTATTGGAGGAGTGAGTATAAATAAGAAACCTCAAATAACAGATATAAAGAAAGAGGCAGGTAGGCTGCTCCATCCCATAGGTGATTTTCTGGTGTTACATATTCTAGGATTCACTAAGACCAGAATATTTAAGGTTCCAGAGAAGGAGAAGAGAGAGCAGTAGATCAGGATCTGACCCATATTACATGTTTGTTTCAGTATTCAATGAACGAAAAGAAGCTGCTGGAATTAAGAACAGAAATAATGGCATTGGTAAGAAATGAGTCTTTGACTTTTCTTTATCATTTTATTCATTTTTGCTTCATCCCATGTATAGTGATTTGTAATGATGCGTTAAAGGAAGGTATATGCAGGTTCAGTGTCATGGGATTTTTCTTAATTGTGCTAAAATATGCACAACATAAAAATTACCATCTTAACTGTTTTTAAGCATATAGTCCAGTGCATTCACATTTTTGGCAACCATCACCACTATCCATCACAGAACTCTTTCTGTTTTGCAAAATCGAAACTCTGTGTTTCTTAAACACTAACTCCCCGTTTCCTGTTCCCCTACCCCTGGCAAGCACTATTCTACTTTCTGTTTATATGAATTTGACTGTTGCAGATACTGCATATAAGTAGGGTCATACAGTGTTTATCTTTCTCTGGCTGGCTTATTTCACTTAGCATAACGTCTTTAAGGTTCATCCATGTTACTGCAAATGACAAGATTTCCTTCCTTTTTAAGGCTGAATACTCTATTGTGTGTATATACCATGTTTTATTTAGTCATCTGTCAGTGGGCACTTCGGTTGCTTCCACCTTTTGGCTTTTGTGACTAATGCTGCTATGAACATGGGTGGGTGCAAGTATCTGTTGTGGTCCCTGCTTTCAATCTTTTTGGGTATATACCAAGAAGTGGAGTGTCATAGGATTTTTTGCCCTTAGCAATGTACTTGATTATCTTAATGAAAAATAATGAAAGATAATTTGTTATGTTAATGAAAGACAATAAAGATTTAAAATTTTTTAATGAAAGTTTATTTTTCTCAATGAACATTTTATTTAAAAAGTTTAAATCTCGGTAATTGAAGAATAGTAAGGAATGGAGATGTTTTATTATATTTTTAATTTATGGTACGCATTACTTCTTTTCCATACTGTGTTAGCTGGAACCTCTGAAATCCACAAGAGGCTTCCATGAGAGAATTTTGGAATACTGGGATATTCCTCGGGAATAGTGTTCCACTCATCCAGGCTTTCATTTCCTTATGCTTTGCCTGAATTGGTAGCCATAGGAAACTACTTAGTTGCTTAGGAGTTTTAGCGAAGCATCCCCCATGCCTTTATGCATTAATACAATTATATAACCCCTTTATAACATCATCCAAACTTATTGCCTTTCAGGGGTTAATTATGTATCTCCTTTTACTGTATTATATTTGGATAAGGATGCAAGTTAGTCCTTGGTAGCCAAGCCTCATATTAATGAAATACTTGCTGTTTGAACTGTGAGAGAAGAAAGCTTTTTAAAAATGTGACTAGAAATAGTTATCAAGACAAGCACTGCTGCTTTTAGATTACCCAAGGCTCCATTCATTTCTTGAGAGCATTTTTGAGTTTACTGTATACTTTTCACTAAGAGGGGTTTAGAATGATGAGACATAGTCATTAGCATTGAAAACAGACTGGCTTTATAATGCTCTGTCATTTATAGAGCACCATACAGCTTAGAAAAGCTTTTTTCACATAAGTCATCACATTAGATTCTCTAAATAGCCTGTGTGAAGGCAAGGCCACTGGTATTTTTTTTTTTTCTTTTTTCAAACAGAAGGAAACTGAGGCCTAGAGAGGTTATGGATAGCATGAGGATAGTAGAACTAAGACTGAAGCCCAGGCCTCCTTATTCTTACCCACTTAGGAAGGTAACTAAGGTAAACCTACTTAGTTTTCCTGTGGCTGCATCCTGTTGGGAAGTTCTTCAGGTGGAGAGCAGAGGGCATGGTACCCACAATAGTCTAATGCTGTGACTCTGTTTTAAAAGCATGCCCAGCAAGATCGGGCCCTCACCCAAACAGACAGGAAGATAGAAACTGAGGTTGCTGGCCTCAAAACCATGCTCGAGTCTCACAAGCTTGATAATATTAAATATTTAGCAGGTAAGCTGTTTTATATGTAAGTATTTAAAACAATCTGAAAAGAAAATCAAATTTATAAAATAAAGTCAAAGACAGATGCTGCATTTCATTGATTCTAACGCTTTGTTTCATATTTTAACATCTCTGAAATTGGAACGCATCTTATAGTTCCCTGTAGATGGAGTATCATACTTTAATTGGGTTTTTTCTTTTTTAGTAGTAAATAAAATAAGGATGTAACTTTACAGTTGATAGGATCTTAAATTTTATGAGATACTATAATTGAACTGTAGTTATTTGGGATTTGAGTGAAATTCAAGATAGAATATTTTATGGGTAAAATGGAAGATGTTAGAGTTCTGTTCTTTATCCTTGAATTAGTGACACTCCTTTTAAAGAGTTAGTTTTGCTTTTGCAATGTTTTGAGCCAAAAGAGGGAATGAAGATTCATGTACCCTCTCCGTGCCAAAGTAGCCATTATTTCAAGTCAGATTTAACATTTTGGATTAATCAAATATTATATAGTTACAGCAGTATTTAACAGTGAAATTTTGCTCTTTACGTTAAAGTATGTGTCCCTATATAGTAAATATACTTTGTGACCATAGAATTTTTGTGATTCTAAACTTTTATTGAAAAGTTTTCTTGAATATTGGATACATTTGTACTTTGAAGGTGGTGATTTCAAGGTGTAGAGGTTTGTTTCTTTCATAGGCAGGTGTTTCGTGGAATGTGGTATATTGGTGAGCAATTTCAGTTTTTAGGTTTTCTTTATTTTCTGGATGGATAGGTGCATGAGTGTCTGTGTGTGTTCTTAATAAAGAGACATTCCCTCAAGTAACTGTTAATAGAACTAATAATACTCCCAATTGTTTTTTTCTTACAGGTTCTATATTTACGTGCCTAACAGTAGCTCTGGGATTTTATCGCCTGTGGATATAATAAAGTATCTATTTAAAGAGATTTCTATTGTTTTGCCTTAAGAATACCAGATTGTTGCCCCTTTTTTCTTGTTTCAAATTTTAACCCTGATTTTTGACAATGCGTATTATTGTTATGCAAATTATGGACATACACTTCCTAAAGAAGTCAGGAATTCCATGGTCATTCCTTTCATCGTTTCTCCATCTTTGACTTTATAACTGAGTGCTGGTGGACAGTGCATTGAAGCCTCCACTCAGCTGGACAGTGAACTCAGTCTAACCTGTGGTGCATACCAGCACTAAACATTTGTATAATTCTCTACCCTTTCAAATCTTTTGTCACATAGAGGATTTGGGGTTTCCGTGTAAAGGGCACAATCGTTTTATTAAGTGCTGAAGAATCACTGAAACTAAACCAAGAGCACCAGATTCTCTTTATCCAGTGTGACCCAGTTCTTAACTTCAGTCAGTCCCTGTATTGTTTCCATTGTAGTTGGTTATCATGTCAGTAAGACAGATGTACTTCCACACCTAAAGGAGGCCTTTTTTTCTTTGATTTCCATTGTCTTCCTAAGTTATTCTTACGGTTATTTTTAATGTGCCTTCCAGCTAGAAAATTTTCCTGCCCACTGAAGCAATGCAATTGTAATGGGGTCTGTCTTTTACCTATAGAATGCTAGATTTACCCTTGGCCCTTCCTTTCCTTCATGATTTGAGGACTATAATAATACTCCACTGTGGCAGTACCTACCTAGAAAACTTCCTATTTCTCAGCATGGAATCCTACTTTAGTGTGGGACAGAGTCTACTTCCTTCTAGTTCTCACCTTCCTTTTATACAAGGAAGGCACTCAGCTTTCCTTCTGTAGAATATCTAGCTAGATCTTTAGATCATGTGTATACTTTTTATAAATGAAACTAATGCCATTAATAAATATGCCTTTGCGTATGACCAGCTCAAATTGTAGGCTTTCAGAATTAGAGAACTGTCATGCCAGGCAGCACCCTAATCCAGATTGATTTATTTTGTTGTTAAAGACATTCTCATACCTATGTTACACCTATATTTAAAACAAATCTTAGATACAGTGGGTTATTTTGGAGAAGCACATTCTCATCTTATTTAAATGACTGGCATGGTAGTTCATGCCTGTAATCCCAGCACTTTAGGAGGCTTTGAGGGGATTGCTTGAGGCCAGCAGTTCAAGATCAGCCTGGGCAACATAGCAAGACCCCATCGCTAAAAACTAAAAATATCTGGGTGTGGTGGCACATGCCTGTAGGACCAGCTACTCAGGAGTCTGAGGCAGGAGGATCATTGAGCCCAGGAGTTCGAGGTTGCAGTGAGCTATGATTAGGCCACTGCACTCCAGCCTGGGTAACAGAGTGAGACTCTGTAAATAAATAGATAAATGACGCATGTGGGCAGGCAAAAATAGGCATTTTAGAAATGGCAACATTGATAGAACCTTTTCTGTCTTCACATAAACACACATGCCCACAGTCTAAGACAGTGGCAATACCACATGAAGATCTCTTGATCAGATTGGTAGAATAAATTACCCATTGTCACTCTTCCAGCCACATTGGTAAAAATAAAGTTACCTTTGTCCTTTGAAAGTTATTTGTAAATTTTGGAAATTGTGATTGCCTTTTTAGAAAACGTTTGCATTAGGGATAGTTTCAAAGTGAAATATCAGTCTTTTTCAAGTAGATCTTTTAACTGCTTAATATTTTATTGATATGTTCTCCCCTTTCAGAGAACAGCCCCCAGAATGCACATCTAGCAGTTAACTTAGGTATGGAGGCCGGGCAGGTGGCTCACGCCTGTAATCGTAGCACTCTGGGAGGCCGAGGCGGGCAGATCATTTGAGCTCAGGAGTTCATGACCAACCTGAGCAAGTGAGAACCTGTCTCTACTAAAAAATAGAAATTAGCCAGACAACTGAAAATATATAGAAAAGATTAGTCCAGCATGGTGGCACAAGCCTGTAGTCCCAGCTACTTGGGAGGTTGAGGCAGGAGGATCACTTGAGCCCAGAGTTTGAGATTGCTGTGAGCTAGGCTGATGTCACAGCACTCTAGCCCGGGCAACAGAGCGAGACTCTGTCTCAAAAAAGAAAAAAAAAAACCTTAGGTATGGAAAGTCTAGGAGAATGACATCTCCTTAAGGCCACATTTGGAACTGTCAATGTGACTTTGGCTAGTCAGAGCTTAGAGAAAGGGCAGGGAGCCCAGATACCCTTATCAGGTCACGCTTCCAAAATAAAGACTCCCCAAGAGGAAAAATACCTGCATGCAATTATGTTTCAAAGTAAATGCTAACCTCGCATAGGTTAAAAACAGTAAAGTGGCCTTATATTCTGATAAAGTATTTTTTAAATAACATACAGTGGGGTGACATTCTTGCATCTGCCAAAAGTATTCCCACATGTCATTCTGCCTGGTGATAGCGGGTGCATCATTCTGTCCCTAATTCAGGCCTTGATTTTGCTGTAGAGTTCTTTGCAGTACAGAACAGCTTTTTTTGGCCTTGGGAGCAGTGAACTCCTTTTGATGGTGTGAGCATGCCATGACTAGACACGGTGTTAAGACTTCCTGCGCTACCCTGGCTTGTAAGGATTCAGATCACCTAAGGAAATCCGAGCATTAGCTCTGGGAAGGAGGAAGATGCCTGACGAAACTTCCAGGCGGCAACCTACCTCTAGCGCGTGGGGAAATTAACCACAGCTGGATCCTGAACACGTGTCCCTCTAGGCACGGGGGAGGGAACGTCCAGTGCCTGAAGCAGAACCTCAGTGGACAGAACGTTTGTGTTTCCCTCCCCTGCACAAATCACTCTTCGTTCTTGGAGGGCTCCTCTGCGTCCCTGCTTCATTCTCTCCCTCCCCGCGCTTTGTCTTTCCTAAAAGAGCCTAAACTCCAATTCCACTGCTTTCCTGCAAAACCTGTTTGTGTGTACAGTTCTTTACTGGAAACACGAGTTTTGATTTCTGTATTTTTTATACAGATTATCAGTGTGTCTGTATTGGTTTTGTTCTCTCAGCTGATTTTCTAGATTAATATTTAGCAAAACTAACTCTGAATGTACTCATTTTTTCCCTTGAGTATGCCAAGCACCTCAGTTGAAAGGCTTGACTCAAACCAGAAGTCTTGCTGGAATCTGTATCTGAACACTTGAAAAGCGAACTCCTGAGCGGCCGCAAACATGTCTCTGTGTGCCTGGGTCGCCTTTGTCTCAGATTCCACACTGCGTTTCCCTTTGTAGCTGTATGTAGTGACAGAGTCTTCCCTCTTATTTCACTAACCATGTCAGTGTTGGCAGCATTTCTCCTCCCTGCCCTGGGTTGCTGTGTTCTAAGAATTTTGCATCATTCTGAGCAGATGTGTAAACAGTACTATAGAACTCCTGTCTAGAAAACTTTATCACATTTGTTGTGCCCTCTTCAGCACTAAAGCAAAAACATGTTAACCAAAAATAATCGATTCTTTTTGTATATAGAATGTTTAAGAATGTTTAGCCATTTATTGGAATGTTATTTGGAAAATATTTACCTTTCTACAGATTTACACTTATGTTCCTGTGATTATAACCCAAATCATTTCTTAACTCTTTGATTACCTAAGCAAATATTCAATTATATTTTATTATCTAACGGAATGGGTATAATATTTTTATCTAAAATAAAATATTTAATTCTTTGTGACTAATAATGCTTTTCTAATCATTCAAACTGAACATGAAAAACTAGAATAATTTCTGCCTGGAACAACTTTTTCAGCTGTTAATTTCGTCCAATTGTATAATGATAACACTTGTGAATTACAAGTAAATCTAATACTTGAAAATCTGGATATACATAGAAAATCAATTTGAATGTGATTATTTGATTTACGAAATAAATTTTTGTCATTTGAAAGAATTCGTTTGGCATGCTTGTGTAAAATAACTACAAGTTTGAGGAGAAATTATGAGGTTCAGACACAAGTTATTGTAGTTACGAAGATTCAGGTTGCAAGTGATAGAAATCCAAATCAGACTAGCTTGTGCAAAAAAGAATTTCCTTTTATAGCTTATATAGCCAAAGTTCAGAAAGGGCAAAACTCAGATGCCATCGTCTGAATTCACCACTCTGCCCCTCTTACCTCTGCTTTTTCTCTAGAGGACATGATCCTCCCAGATCTACTTCCACAAGCACAGAGAGCCTGTCTGTCTGCAGCAAACACCCAGCACGGCCCCCACAGCTTAGATTGGAGAGCTCTACGTTGACAAAGCTTGGGAAGGAAGTTTAATATCTAAAGCGAGCAGCCGAGGTAGCAGCCACTAGGAGGGTCCTGAGAGGGTTGCATACTTCACCTTCCCTGAGGGCCTGTCGAGCAAATTTCCCACCCTGAAAAATTGAGGTCTTCTTGAGTCACCCTGTGCAGATTGATCTTCAGTGTAATAAAAGTCTGCTCAAGAGGAAAGCCAAGGAACACCTTGGAGAAGTGGGTAAGTGAAAATCAAGGTAGCCTGGAAATGAATTTCAGGTACATTTCATTTTCTCCAACCAGAATTCTTGTACCAAAGTTAGAGGGTCAAATAAACTAGACTTGAGGTCGAGCAGCAAAGTTTCTAAAGGCAAACAGCAGATGAGGTAGACAAAGGCCCTAAATGATTTGCAGACAGCCTTCAATTTCAGCAGTGGAAGTGTCCTAGATTTTATTCATCCTTCCGCGTCTCCCCTAGGTCCCCATTTCACATTAGTGCTGTATGAATGGACTAAAAACCTTCTCTTTGCCTTGGGTCTTTGGTTTCTTTAAAAATAAGAAAACTTTTAAAGAAAGGCATTTTCCTAGAAACAGCTTTGTCTCTGGCATTGCACAGCAGAGCTTCATCAGTCATGTTGCTGGTCACAGCTCCACCTTAATTCTGCAGTTTCCATAGGAGGTTCTTGCCAAAGAGCCAGAGCATCGTGGACTGTGGGACACTGGAGAGGGACTTTGGTGGCCACTGTCAACCACCAAGGTCTAAGCATTGGCATCCTTAGCTTAAATAGAGATCAGTAGGCTGGGCGTGGTGGCACACGCCTGTAATCCTAGCACTCTGGGAGGCCGAGGCAGGAGGATCGCTCAAGGTCAGGAGTTCGAGACCAGCCTGAGCAAGAGTGAGACCCCATCTCTACTAAAAATAGAAAGAAATTAATTGGCCAACTAAAAATATATCAAAAAAATTAGCCAGGCATGGTGGTGCATGCCTGTAGTCCCAGCTACCTGGGAGGGCTGAGGAGTTTGAGGTTGCTGTGAGCATGGCTGACACCATGGCACTCTAGCCCAGGCAACAGAGTGAGACTCTGTCTCAAAAAAAAAAAACAAAAAAAACAAAAACAGAGATCAGTAGATGTAGATATAGATACCTTTTACATATCACAAATATACAGTCTGGGTGTGATGGCTCACGCCTGTAATCCAAGCACTCTGAGAGGCCAAGGCAGAATTCCTTGAGCTCAGGAGTTCAAGACTAACCTGAGCAAAAACGAGACCCCGTCTCTACAAAAAATAGAAAAATTAGCTGGGTGTGGTGGCATGTGTCTGTGTAATCCCAGCTACTGAGGAGGCTGAGGCAGGAGGATCCCTTGAGCCCAAGAGTGTGAGGTTGCTGTGAGCTACCATGATGCCACTGTACTGTAGCCTGGGTGACAGAGCGAGACTGTCTCAAAAAAAATACATAGCTAGATAACTATTTTTAGGCTGACACTTTCAGGAAGAATAGTTAAAACATGTAGACATTTTATAAAGTCCTAACTTGTCCTCTCAGTTTAAACTAATTCTTTTTATTTATTTACTTTTTACATATACTCCGTGTTTTGGTAAACTCTATAATCAGTTGTTCATGATTCTGAAGCTTCAGGTCAGTTTACTATTAAAGCCAGGGAGCTGCACTCACAGTTTCAGCTGAGTGCGCCGTTTCTGCAGTTAACATCTTTCTGCGGAGGTTTTTACAATACTTCCCAACCAGCCACCTCAGGCTCCACAACACCCATCCTCCCAGGAGAAGAGGCACAGCTGCTTAATTGCATCTTGGCCCTTAGAGCACGAAAGTCAGTGTCTTTTCCTAACACAGGAGTATTGTTTTAATATTTCTCTTTTACACTTGTATAGTACTTTATGGTTTGCCTGAACCTCGCAGCTTACTGAGGGGTGCTATAAGAGGCAGTGCCTCTCTCCAACCTCAGGAATTGCTGTCTGAAAACCTCAGCGGTTAAGACTTTGTGAGGAATAAATGGAAGCCTGGGGGATCAAGATATTCAGTGAACCCATGAAAGCACTTTTAAATATATATATTTACATTTGTAACAGGTGGATGCTTCCAACTGCAGGTAAGGTAAAAAAACAATGGTTTACACCTAATGACTTGTATTACTGAAGTCTAGAATTAGGTGGTTCTCAGGGTTAGATTGGCAGCTCAACTGCTCCGTCAAGGAGTGGAGCTCTCTTCATCTTTCCACCCTTCTTCTGTGTGTTAGCTTTCAGCTTCAGACTGGGGTTATCTGATTGCAAAAGGTCTGCCACAGCTCCAGGCATCACATCCTCACATGATAGCATCCAAAGCCAAAAGGGGTAGAAGGGCAAAGGGGACCTTTTCATGCATCTCTCTCCTTTAAATGAGGGAGAAAGTTCTTTTCCACTGTCTTTCCCACCACAGGAACCCCCTTGTGTCTCATAGACCAGGATTGGGTCACACAGGTTACAAAACAGAATGTTTAGCTTTTCAGCTCCTCTGGTAGGAAGTAGGAGAGGAAGAAGACTGGAAATGGTTATTGGGTTGACATTCAACAGTGTTGTTTACAACGTTCAGGAAATAAAACAGACTGCACTCTAGGAGAACCACATAATTAGTGTTAAGTTACCATGCCTTTGTGGCCAGAAACATTTCAGAATGTACCTTCCTTTTATTTCTGGTGGTATGTGTTTATTGGCTCTCCAACCAAATCTTTAATTACTTTTTTTGTATATTATGACTGGTTTCTAGGGTCCCACCATAGTTCTGGATTAACATAGATGCTTGAGGGGAAAAAACAAGTTGTTAGTTAATGTATGCACACTTGGGAATTTCTCAGAACTCCTCAGCATAGAGTTATATATCCTCGGCTTTACTACACTGTTTTAACCAAAGAGTAGCATAGCCCAGTTACAACTTGCTTGCCCTTAAAAGGAGCAGGAGTAGAGTCCCAACACCTGAGTTTATTTTGCTCTGGCTGCCTTAGGCTACGTGACAAAAGCAGGTACTCCTGCCCTCTTCCCAGCATCCTGCTTCTGTCTTTTCTATCTCCTACAAGAATAACTCAGATCATATGTACTTTGTCTGAAACTCGCATGATTCTGGGAAAAGTGTGCAAAAGTAAATCTATATTTGGTGGGATCCTTGTTTGGTGAGGGAGGACTGTGGCTCAGTCAGTGGCCCTTGTGCTTATTCATAGGGTGCTGGAGCTAGATGTCATTGTGTTCTCTACTGAACAACATGCTTTCTGTGGGGTGCTGCAAATTATTTATGTATGTAATTCCTTCCTCTAACCTAGGAACAGGCATACCTGCAGAAAATGTGGCAATGATAGTCTTGTATGCAATTAAATCACAAAGTCAGGTGCTTATAAAAAAAATGCTGTTGAACCAAGCCTGGTCAATGATTTCTTGAGTTTCCCCATTAATATTTATGTGAGTGCCTTTGCTTGGCTATGAACATAAGCAAGTGCTAGTAGACAAACCAGTCTCCCCCTTTTCCATTGGGGAAAAGTTGAAGATTGAGAAAAACCTCTACCTGTTCACTTTTTCTTGTGAGTTAATAAAACCATGATCATTTTGTTTTAGCAGCACGATATTTTGTTGTGATTGTTAAACACCAATTTTTACAGGCAGATAATTTGGCAACTGCTAATGCGATGAGTCAGGAACCCTGGGTGTAGCTTTCAGCCTCACCACTTGTTGCATTCTTGGGAAATCATGTAACCTTGCCAAGCCTATGTCTCCATTCAGGTTGCTATTACAGGATACCATAGACTGGGTGGCTCAAACAACAAACATTCATTTCTCACAGTTCTGGAGGCAGGGAAGTCTGAAATCATGGTGCCGGCTGGCAGATCTGATGTCTGGTAAGAGCTCGCTCCTGGTTCAGATGGCTGTCTTCTTGCAGCGTCCTCACATGGTGTGGAGAGAGAGAGAAAGTAGCTCTCACTTCTCCTCTTATAAGGGCACTAATCCCGTCACACAGGATCCACCCTCGTGACCTAATCACTTCCCAAAGGCCCCACCTCCTAATACCGTCACATTGGGGAGTAGAGCTTCAACATAAGAATTTGGGGCAGACACATTTAGTCCATAGCACCTTAGTTCCCACATTTCTAAACTAACAACAATAATGATAATAGGAACACTTGCAGAACATTTATTTAGTATATTCCAGACTAAGTTCTGACGTCTTCATAAGCTCATGTAATCTTCATCTCTATGAAGTAAGCACTATAATGATCTCTGTTTTATAGATGAGGACGCCAAGGCATAGCAAGTTGAAGGAACCTGGCCAAGAGCACACAGCTAATGAATGGTGACTCCAGGGGACAGGTGCGCTACATGGCTGATCACACTTGGTAAATGAGGTCAAATATATAAAACTGTTTTATAAATGACAGAACTCCATTTGTGCATAGAAAACATCATGTAGTCTGTGTTCAATAACTGGTATGATTTTCTAGTAATTACCGGTAAGATGTAAGATTACTTGCACAACAAACAAACAAACAAGCAAATTTCCGAGTATGCTCCCTAGCAACCACCCCAGAGCACCAAGACAGGCAAATTTACCAAGAAAGATGCAGAATCCTGGCAAAAGAACATTCTCCTTTGAGCAGCTAGAGCACAGAGTGTAGTAGGTATTGGAAGAATGTAGATAACCCACAGGAAATACTCGTGGGCTCTCAAGTGTTCTGCCGCATCAGCCCTTCGTAAAGATCCTGGCGAGATTGTGAGTGTTCGCATTTGTTGGGGGATCTTTATACAAAGGGGTTGATGTTGACATGGAGCCCACTGTCTAGGCCTTAGATTCATCCAAAGTTTAGGTCTTAAATAATTCAGTATCCTTCTTTTGTGACATGATCATTAACTAGGATATTTCATTCTCAATCAGCCAAGTTGACCCTCGGCAACACTTCATGAAAAAAATAAAACAAATCTCAGCAGCTTTTCAAAAGTTTCCCAGAAAGCTTAGCTACCAAACTCCTGCCCAGGCCCTTGCGAGCATTCACATCTCATCCAAGTCTGTTTTATCCGCTCTCAACTTTCCCTGGGGGCCATGGAAACCATGTGTCTCCCACTCTTCTCAAGCAAAGCAGGACTTCAGGTCTCAGAATGGCAGGAGGAAGAATGGTAACACTTACTGAGCAACCCCTTGTATATTAAAAATGTAGTATGGCCGGGCGCGGTGGCTCACGCCTGTAATCCTAGCACTCTGGGAGGCCAAGGTGGGCGGATCACTCTAGGTCAGGAGTTCGAAACCAGCCTGAGCAAGAGCAAGACCTTGTCTCTACTAAAAAAATAGAAAGAAATTAATTGGCCAACTAAAAATATATAGAAAAAATTAGCCGGGCATGGTGGCACATGCCTGTAGTCCCAGCAACTCGGGAGGCTGAGGCAAGAGGATCACTTGAGCCCAGGAGTTGGAGGTTGCTGTGA
>CAUYRT010010254.1:0-17519 GCA_963574885.1 Lepilemur ruficaudatus
GTCCCAGCTACTCGGGAGGCTGAGGCAGAAGGATTGCTTGAGCCCAGGAGTTTGAGGTTGCTGTGAGCTAGGCTGATGCCACGGCACTCTACAGCCCAGGCAACAGAGTGAGACTCTGTCTCAAAAAAAAAAAAAAAAAAAAAATTAAGGTGTTAATTAAAATCCCCAGAACAAACACTGAGAAAATAACTGAAAATTATATAGTAAAAGAAACGAGAAGGAATTCAAAATGGTACACTACAAAATATCTATGTAACACAAAGGAAAGCAGTCGTGGAGGACTTGAACCAAAGTGATATACGCATGCACTTATATCATGGGATTATAGGCATGCACCACTGTGCCTGGCTAGAATGAATTTTAAAAACATGATCCAACTATATGCTGCCTACAAGATACTCACTTTAGATCCGAAGACACAAAAAGGATGAAGGTGAAAGAAAAAGACAGCCCATGCAAATAGCAAAAAAACAAATGGAATGACTATATTAACATGAGACAAAATAAATGTTGCTATGGTCTGAATGTATGGGGTCCCCCAAAATTCATTATGTTGAAATTCTAACCTCTCTGCCCATGAATCGGAAAGTGGTCCCTTCACCACACACCAAATCTGCTTGTGCCTTAATCTTGGACTTCCCAGCCTCCAGAACAGTGAGAAATAAATTTGTTTTTTGTTTTTATTTTAGACACAGGGTCTCACTCTGTCAGCACTATCATAGCTCATTGTAACCTCAAACTCCTGGCTCATGCAACCCTCTTGTCTCAGCCGCCCGAGTAGGGAGGACTACAGGTGTGCACCACCAAGCCTGACTAATTTTATTATTTTTTGTAGAGACAAGGTCTTGCAGTATTGCCCAGACTAGTCTTCAACTCATGGCCTCAAATAATCCTCCCAACTCGGCCTCCCGAAGTGCTGGGATTACAGGTGTGAGACAGTGCACCCAGCCAATTTCTGTTTTTTATAAGCCACTCAGATTTTGGTATTTTGTTTTAGCAGCCTAAACAGACTAAGATAAGAAAACGGGTACCAGGAGTGATGTGTTATTATAACAAACACCTAAAAATGTTGAAGCTACTTTGGAGCTGGGTGACAGGTAGAGGCTTGAAGAGTTCTGGGGTACATGCTAGAAAAAGCCCACACTGCTGAGTACAGATTGCTAAGGATGATTCTGGTGAAAACTTAGAAGGAGAAGAGGAAAGCTGTAGAGAAAAATCTCAATCTCAGGCCAGGGACGGCGGCTCACACCTGTAATCCTAGCACTCTGGGAGGCCGAGGCGGGAGGATCGCTCAAGGTCAGGAGTTTGAAACCAGCCTGAGTAAGAGTGAGACCTCATCTCTACTAAAAATAGAAATTAATTGGCCAACTAAAAATATATAGAAAAAACTAGCTGGGCATGGTGGCACATGCCTGTAGTCCCAGCTACTTGGGAGGCTGAGGCAGAAGGATCGCTTGAGCCCAGGAGTTTGAGGTTGCTGTGAGTTAGGCTGATGCCACGGCACTCACTCTAGCCTGGGCAACAGAGCGAGACTCTGTTGAAAAAAAAAAAAAAAATATATATATATATATATACATACACACACATATATATATACTGTATAGACACCAAATAATTAAAATTTCATTTGAATATTAAAAAAAATTCCAACTACCTTTTTTGCAGAAATGGACAAGCTCATCCCAAAATTCACGTGGAAGTGCTAGAGATTCCAAATAGCCAAAACAATCTTGACAAGAACAACAAAGTTGGAGGACGCACATTTCCAACTTTCAACACTCATTACAAAGCAAAAGTAATCAAAACAGTGTGATGTTGGCACGAACACAGATACACAGACCAAGGGGATAGGACCGACAGTCCAGAAATAAACCCAAACATCTGAGATCAGCTGATTTTCAACAAGAGTACTAAGACCATTCAATCAGGAAAAAATGGTTTTCTCAACAAATGGTGCTGGGACTAATGGATAACCACATGCAAAAGAGTTAAGTTAGATTCCCACTTCACCCCAAACATAAAAATTAACTCTAAATGTAACAGAGAAAACTATAAAACTCTTAGGAAAAAACACAGAGGTAAATCTTTATGACTTTGGATGTACCAATAGGTTTTTAGGTATGCCCCCACAAGAATCAAAGAAAAAAAATACATAAATTGGATTTCTTAAAAATTTAAAACTTCTATGAATCAAAGAACATTTATCAAAAAGGGAAAAGCAATTTACCAAAAAGGAGAAAATTTTTGCAAATCATGTATCTGATAAGAGTCTAGTATCCAGAATATATAAAGAACTCTTACAATTCAACAAAAGACAACTCAATTAAAAATGGACAAAGAACTTGAATAGATCTCTCTCCAAAGATTTACAAATGCCCAAAAAACACATAAAAGAGGCTCAACATCACTAGTCACTATGGAAATGCAAATGAAAACCACTATGAGACACTAGGAAACCCACTAGGATGACCATTAAAAACACACAGAAAAAAAAAAAAACACAACTGTTCACAAGGCTGTGAAGAAACTAGAATCCTCACACACTACTGATAGTAAGATAAATGGTACAGATGATCTAAAAAACAGTTTGGTAGATTCTCAAAAAGTTAAATAGAATTACCATGACTCAGCATTCATTACATGCCTCAATATACACTCAAGAAAAATGAAAACAGGTGTTCAAACAAAAAGTTATACCTGAATGTTCACATCAGTATTGTTCATAATAGCCAAAAAGTGGAAACACTCAAATGCCCATCAACTGATGAATGAATAAACAAAATGGAGTAAAGCTAACCATTAGGACAGATGTAGAAAACTGAGTTCCCCATATGGGCCACCAAAATGTTAGGGTGGGAGCTCGTACCCAGGGATGAGAAAGAATTCTCAACAATTCTTTCTGAGAGAAACAATTCTCTCAGAAAGATTAGGATAGGTTTGAAGCAAGAAGTTTATTTTACTTTCCAAGAGAGGAAAGGACATAGCACAAAACAAAGAAGGATAGGCCCCAAGCGTAAGTGGCCTGGGCTTGTATTATTGTAGAGTGGTAACAGAGGGTGTTTTTTATTTTTTTCTCTCTCTCTGCTAGGCTGGCTTTACCAGACTTCTCATAATGTGGTCTGGTAGATGTAGGGAAGGGCTATATCCTTTCTGTTTACTCAGTTCTTTTCAAGTGCTGTAAAACAAACTCTTAAAGATAAGTTAAGCCACAGGTCATTAAGCAAAGGGGCATTGTGTGTAGTGATTTTTCCCTTTTTTAAAGCTAGTTGGCTTACTAACAATGCTGTCCTTGCACTATCCAATGGACTATTATTCAGCCATAAAAAGGAGTTGTTGAGGACTGAAAGTTCATAGGTTCATACGCTAAAGCCCTAAACCCAGTGTGGCTGTATTTTGAGATGGGTCCTCTAAGGAAGTAATGAAGATTAAAGGGTCCCTGGGTTGACAGAATTAGTGTCCTTTTTAGAAAAGACACCACAGAGAGTGCACACAGGCTTGAGCTCACTGTCCCCTTGCCAACACAGAGGAAAGGCCATGTAAGGTCAAAGTGAGGAGGTGGCCATCTACAAGCCAGGAAGAGAGATCTCATCAGAAATTGGTAACTTTAAAACTATAGGAAAATTAATTATCTGTGGTATTTTGGGTATGGCAACCTAAGCTGACTAATACCACGAATGAAGTACTGATATATATAACAACAGATGAACCTCAAAAATATGCTAAATGAAAGCCAGACACAAAAGGCCACACATTGCACGATTGCATTTATATGAAATGTCCAGAATAGGCAAATCCAAAGAGACAGAAAGGATATTAGTGGCATCCAAGGGATGAGGTGAAGAGTAATAATAATGTAGTCACTCCCTATTGTACTACATTATAATGTAGTCACTCCCTACTGGTATGGGATATGTTTTGGGGGGTGATCAACATGCCATGCAATTAGATAGTGATCATGGTTTACAACATTGTGAATGTACTAAAAGCCACTGAATTACATACTTTACAATGGCTCAAATGGTGAATTTTACTTTGATTCTTAAAAATGAAAGGAAATATCAATAGACACAACTTGGATTAATCTCAAAGGCTTGCTGAGTAAAGCCAGTTTCAAATGTTATATACTGTATGATTCCATTTATATGACAATCTCAAAAGAACAAAACTACAGTGACAAAGATCAGAGGTTGCCCAAGGTTGTGGGAGAGGCAATTAGAAAAAATAGCACAGGGAATTTTGGCGGGTGATGGAACAATTCGGTATTTTAGTTGTGATGGGTACACAAATTTATAATGCAGAAAAATTCTTAGAATTGTCAAAAAAGTCAATTTACTATATACCTTAAAAATAAAATTTTGCTACAAAAAAATCCATTGGTCTATTTTGCACTTGGAAACGATCCTTGATCAATGCTTTATTTGTATTATAACATCATCTATAGACCACGTGGAATGTATTCATTTGCTGAGTTATGTATATGTTCCAAATGGTGACATATTTCATCGTCAGATATTCTTCCAAGTAAAATGGTGTTCTGTGAGAAAAGTAGGTTAGCTTGTAACTTAATCGCACAAGCACTTTCATGCATATTTCCCATTTCACGGCACAGAATGTTAAGAAGATGTGTACCCAAGGCTAATCAGTAAAAGTAATTTTTTTACTGCCTCATTGTGGGCATTCTTAGGTAAATATTATACTCTGCATATTATACTGTGAGTGCACAGCAATGAAAGACTGCAATGACTACTGTAATAGTTTGGTTCCACTGCCTTGATTTGTACATCAGCAGTTTTACCCATTATCACTCTTGCAATGTAAGTACAAATATCAAAACAGTGCAAAAGGCAAATGACATTAATATCATTATCAGAGTAGGTTTGACCTTGCAGATCCCTCTAAGAGTTTCAGGGACCACCACAGGCCTGTGGATCACACTTCTGAGAACCTGCATGATCAAATCAGTCCATCTTTGTCACAATTTTCTTGCTTCATTTATTAAAGCTGGAATTGATATTTACGTTTTCAGAATACTGTAAGGTATTTATTTAGTCTCAGTTTGCTAAGACTATAAAATCATATGATTAGAGAGGGGAGGCAGAGCTCAGGCAGTGACACAAGTGATGGAGAGCTGAGCAGCTGTAAATACAGATGAAGCTTCCCTCATTCACCCACCACTCACCTCTTGCTGTGTGGCTGCCTCCGCCAACCCTCATAAGGTTCATGGAAGACAATTTTTAAAGGAGGGGGCGTGTAGCTCTGTAGCCCAGTCCCTAACAGGCCATAGACCAGGGGTTGGGGACTGCAGCTGTAAAGCACTGCATTTCCTTAATTATGTACTGAAACTAAAATAATAAAATATTTTTGAAGGATGTTCTCCCAAAAGGCCTATAAATACACAACAAATTTCCAATTGAACAGTGACAGGTTTATAGGTGGGATCAAACTATTCAGGAAGTATGCAAAGATACCTTAAAAGTCCTGTTACTAAAAATATCTAGATATAATGGATAAAATTTGTGTAAGTCCACACAACATACAACTCCCTCACCCCTTGATACACACACATCAAACTAAGCTTAAAAGGTATGTAGGAAAAGCCTCAAGTGCTAGAAAATGAAGGAGAATCTGGAGGACAGAGCAGAGGGTGTGCCCATACTCTAGGTAGATAATGATTAATATGAGTGTAACCCAGGATACTGGGCTTTAACACTCATGCAGGGACAGAAGAGAGGCCTTAAGAACTGAAACTGAGACTCTTGCATAAAAGGTAGGCTCCTCGAGTAATGACACTCAAAAGTGTGGTCCACTGCATCTGGTAGCTTGTTTCCTAGAAATGTAAATTCTTGAACCCCAACCAAGACCTAATCAATCAGAACTTTTGGAAATGGAGCTCAGGAATCTTAGTTCGAACAAGCTTTCCAGGTGATTCTTATGCTTACTAAAAGTTTGAGAAGTGCTGTCCCAGAGACACTGCACCCTCACGTGCAGGAAGGATTGACTGGGAGGGAAAAATCCATCCACTGGCAAAGGAGGTTTTTGTCTTCCTAGGTACAGAGAAAAGAGGGGAGTTTCTCTGGAGAAACCAAACCCCTTCCTTGTGTCTTCCATAAGTTTGGAATCTAGATATACACTACTTTAGCAGTTTCCAAACATGCTGGTCCCAGATCACTTTACACTCTTAAAAATTATTAAAAACCCTAAAGGGGCCGGGCGTGGTGGCCCATACCTGTAATCCTAGCACTCTGGAAGGCCAAGGCAGGAGGATCGCTCAAGGTCAGGAGTTTGAATCCAGCCTGGGTAAGAGCCAGACCCCAACTCTACTCAAAATAGAAAGAAATTAATTGGACAACTAAAAATACATAGAAAAAAATTAGCCGGGCATGGTGGCGCATGCCTGTAGTCCCAGCTACTTGGGAGGCTGAGGCAGAAGGATTGCTTGTGCCCAGAGTTTGAGGTTGCTGTGAACTAGGCTGACGCCACGGCACTCTAGCCTAGGCAACCGTGAGACTTGTCTCAAAAAAAAAAAAAAAAAAAGAAGAAAAAACCCCAAAGGGCTTTTATTTATGTAGGTTATACTTATTGATATTTACTATATTTGAAATTATATTAGAAAACTTTAAAACCCAAGTAAACAGAAGACTCACATTCCATTAACTGTCAGAGTGATGGCACCATTACATCCCTTAACCTCTACAAAACTTCACTAGTGAGAAGAATGAAGAGTGAAAGGGAAATTAAAAATAGTTTTGACCTTCTGGACCTTCAGAAGTCCATAGACCCCACTTTGAGAACCCCTGTATTACTTGGATTGTTTAAGAACACCCTAACTATAAAATTAACATAAAGATGGTCCTCTAGGATACTGAAGGGGGTGGAGGGTGGCTAAAAGAAGCAAATGCAGACCTTCTGCAGAGAGAAGCTCTAACTAACGATTCACCCACACAGGATTTCTATAGGGGGAAAAAAACAAGCCCTCTCACCCTTAAAAACCAAAACTGTAAAATTTAAATAAAACAATTTAGGCCAGGTGCAGTGGCTCATGCCTGTAATCCTAGCACTCTGAGTGGTCAAGGAGTGAGACTCTGTCTCAAAAAAAAAAAAAAAAAAAAAAGAAAAACAACAACAACAATTTATCATGAGCAATAACGAGCAAACAGAAGGATTAAAGCCCCAAGAACTTGAAATGTTATATATAATTATATAAATTATGTATAATTACTACAATGAGGTAAATCATATATACTTAATAATATTAATATATTAAACATTTGCAATATGATATATAGTAACCAGATATTATATATGTGAACTGTGTATATATATCACTGTTAAAAAAAAAAGACCCTGCATTTTTTTTTTTGACCCTGCATTTCTTAACCTTTAAGAAACTCCCACTCTTATTAATAAAATGTGGTATATGTATACCATGGAGTACTATTCAGCTATAAGAAGCAATGGTGATATAGCACCTCTTGTATTTTCCTGTCTGGGGGATGGTCAGGCTTGAGGCTCTGACTGGAGGGGGGAGGGAGACAAGGGCAATGTACGTAACCTTAACATTTGTACCCCCATAATATGCTGAAATAAAATAAATAAATAAATAAAAGAAAAGAAAAAAAGAAACTCCCACTCTTGATTTAGCCATTCCACAAAGTATACATATATCAACACATGCTGTATGCCATAAATATACACAATTTTTGTCAGATAAAATAATTTTTTAAAAAAGAAACTACCACTCAAGAGAATGAGAAGGCAAATGACAGACTGGGATATTTGCAAAAGACACATCTGATAAAGGACTGTTATCCAAAATATACAAAGAATTCCTAAAATTGAACAATATGAAAACAAACCTGATTAAAAATGGTTAAAATAACTTTATAGACACCTCACCAAAGAAGACATACAGAAAGCAAGTAAACATGAAAGTTCAACATCATGTGCCAGAAGGGAATCGCAAATTAAAACAATGAGATACAATACCTCTATTAGAATGGCCAAAATCCATTCTGACAACACTGACAACACCAAATGCTGGTGAGGATGTGGACCAACAGAAACTCTCATTCATTGCTGGTGGGAATGCAAAATGGTACAGCCACTTGGGAAAACAGTTTGTCAGTTTCTTACAAAATTAAACATACTCTTACCACATGACCCAGCAATCAGACTTTTTGGTAATTATCCAAATAAATTTAAAACATGTTCACATAAAAACCCTGCAGATAAGTGTTTATAGGAGCTTTATTCATCATTGCCAAAACTTGGAAGCAACCATGTCCTTTAATAGGTGAATGGATAAATTGCAGTGCATCCAGACAATGGAATATTTATTCATTGCTAAAAAGAAATAAGCTATCAAGCCATAAAAAGACATGGAGGAAACTTAAATGCATATTGCTAAGTGAAAAAGCCAACCTGAAAAGGCTACACACTATATGATTCTAAACTATATAAATTTCTGGAAAAGACAAAACTATGGAGACAGTAAAAAGATCAGTGGTTGCCAGGAGTTAGGCAGGAGAGAGGGATGAACAGGCAGAGCACAGAGGATTTTTAGGGTAATGAAACTATTCTGTATGACACTATAATGGTGGATTCACGTGTCAAAACCCATAGAATGTACAAGAATGAACCCTAATATAAATTATGGACTTTGGATGATAACGATGTGTCAATGTAGGTTCATCAAGTGTAACAAATGTGCCCTTGTGGTGGGGTGGATATTGACAGTGGGGAGGCTGTACATGTGAGTGGGCAGGGAGTATACAGGAACACTATATTTTCTACTCAGTTTTGCTGTGAAATTAAAATTGCTGTAAAGTTTATGGGCGGGGCGTGGTGACTCACACCTGTAATCCCAGTACTTTGGGTGGCCAGGGTGGGAGGACTGCTTGAGGCCAGAAGTTTGAGAAAGAGGGGAGGGAGGGTGGGAGGAACATTAGCCGGGTGTGGTGGCACATGGCTGTAGTCCCAGCTACCTAGGAAGCTGAGGCAAGAGGATCGCTTGAGCCCAGGAGTTTGAGGTTGCAGTGAGCTGATGCCACTGCACTCTAGCCTGGGTGACAGAGCAAGACTTTGTCTCAAAAAACAAAACAAAACAAAAATAAACTTTATTAATTAAAAAAACACACCATGTGTCAAGTTTTAGTGTTATATCAAAGAAAAATACCCACAATTATCAGCAAGGTTATTAAAACAATCCCCTCTTTTCCAACACTATTTCTGTATTAGGCTGGATTTTCTTCACATACTTCAGCCACATAATCTATGCAACAGTTAAATGAAAAAGCAGATATAAGAATTTAGTTCCCTTCTATTAACTGAGACATCAAAGAAATCTACAAAAATGTAAAAACTATGCCCCTTTCCTCACTTAATTTTTTCTTGGGGGGGAACAACGATTTTCATTAAGATGTTAACACTGATCGCCACGCTAGAAAAAAATTTTTTTTCTCCTGGGGCCACAGTGTTTTATTATAAAAATAGAATAAAAACTTCAAAAACAATCCTTTCCAACTGAATGAAAAATCTGTTATTTTTGGGGGGGGGGGCATGAGTTACCTGCAACTTGAAAAATAGCTCATGAGGCTCATGTGAGCTACATATGCTAAACGAGGCCCAAGGCTCAAAACTAGTGAGTTAAATGACTCACATGGCAGTTAATGTGTTAACATGTTAAGAGAGTTATTGCTATTTTCAAATAAATTATTAGTATAATAGCTCTTCAAGGAACCCAATTAATTTTTAAAAGGGTCCTGAGACCAAAAAATTTGAAAACTGCTTCTACAGGGCTTCAAAACAGAAATGAACAGCAACTGAAGGAAGCCAGAAGCCAGCACACCAAATAAAAATAATTAAATCAATGCTATCCAAAAGAGATGTATTTCTTTGAGAAAATACTGAATTACCAAACATTGAAAAGTGCTAAAACAATGGAGGACAGACTAGATGACTTTTAAGAGGATATTTCCACCATAACAATCTGCAAAATATCATGGTCCCACAAATACTGGTTAATATTCTCACCTGAAATTACATAGCTTCTCATTGCAACAGTAGGCTTTGTATCTGCCACATACCCTATTCATAAAGAAACAGCATATTTAAATATCACTATCATTTACATTACATTAAATTATATTAAATATATTAAAATAACAGCAGCTAACATTCCTTAAACTGTATTCTAAAACTTGACACTTGTTATTTTATGTAATCTTTACAATAATCCTGAGATAGGTATTATTACTATCTCCCATTTACAGAATCAGATGAGACCAAACAGCTACCGAAGAAGAGAAGCTGGGATTCAAATTTAAGTACTAGAGGAGAGTTAGACAAACCTTTTCCATAAAAAGTCAGACAGTAAATATCCATGAATTCAGGATATTAATTTCATCCTACCATTATCAAGTTTCCCATCACTTTTCACCTAATAATAACTTTAGCACATACCGATAATCTGCCTAGATTTATTACTACATTATGGGCACAAAATGGTACTCATACTTTTGTTCTTCTTCATTTATCAACTGAAATTCTTCAATAAACAAGCTTTGCACCATCAACTATTTGGTTACCTTGTGATACATTTTGTGGATGACAGGCAGGGTAAATGCTTCATTCTTCCATTTACAAATTTTCTGAAAAGTGAGTTAACATCCTTGTAATTGTCAATGGTGCTCAATATGCTATTTTATTTTTTAAAGTATCATTATGAACTCCTGGATTTTTACTGATTTGATATGGTTTGACCCATTGCAGTCATTATTTTTTTATTTAAATTTTTCCACCTTAGGTCAGTGGGAGCACCTTTGAGATGGTCCCTGGGTCCTTTTGATGCTTCAACTTATCTTAGCCAACACAACAGGCAAAAGATTTTACAAAATAGAGAACACAGAAATAAAACCATATAGCTATGACCAACTGATCTTTGACGAAGCTGATAAAAACATACACTGGGGAAAGGACACCCTATTCAATAAATTGTGCTGGGAAAACTGGATAGCCACATGCAGAAGAATGAAACAGGACCCCTATCTCTCACCAAATAATAATACAAAAATTAATTCAAGATGGATTAAAGACTTAAATGTAAGGCATGAAACCGTAACAATTCTAGAAGAAAATATAGGAAAAACTCTTCTTGACACAGGCCTACGCAAAGAATTTATGACTAGGACCCCAAAGGCAACTATAACAACAAAAAAAATAAATAAATGGGACCTAATTAATGTAAAAAGCTTCTGTGAAGCAAAGGAAGTAATCAACAGAGTAAACAGGCAACCTATAGAATGGGAGAAAATATTTGCATACTAAACATTCAACAAAGGACTAATATCCAGAATCTACAAAGAACTCAAACAGATCAGCAAGAAAACAAACCAACCCATCAAAAAGTGGGCAAAAGACATGAACAGAATTTTTCCAAAAGTAGACAAATGGCCAATATATAAAAAAACGTTCAACATCACTGATCATCAGGGAAATGCAAATTAAAACCACAATGAGCTACCAGAACGGCCATTACTAAAAAGTCAAAAGCAACAGATGTTGGCATGGATGCAGAGAAAAAAGAACACTTACATACTGTTGGTGGGACTGCAACCTAGTACAAGCCCTATTGAAAACAGTATGGAGATTCCTCAAAAAGCTAAAAGTAGACCTACCAATTGATCTGACAATCCCACTACTGAGTATATACCCAAAGTGAACAAAATCATTTTATTGAAAAGATACCTGCCCTCGAGTGCTTATCACAGCATAATTCACAACTGCAAAGATACGGAATCAACCTAAGTGCCCATCAGTTCATGAGTGGATAAAGAAAATGCGACGTATATACACACCATGGAGCACTACTCAGCCATAAAAAGGAATGAAATACTGTCTTTCGCAGCAACTTGGATGGAACTGGAGACCATTATCCTAAGTATCTCTGGAATGGAAAAAAAAAAAATACTATATTTTCACTAGTTAAGTGGGAGCTAAACAATTGGTACAAACGGGCACCAAGAGGTATAAAGGACATTGGAAACTAAGAAGCGGGGAGGCTGTGAGGGAGCAAGGGATAAAAACTTACTTATCAGGTACAATGAACACTGTCTTGATGAGGGGCACACTGAAAGCCCTGAGTTCAGCATTATACAGTGTATCCATGTAACAAAAACATTTGTTAAAAAAACTAAGATTTTATCTTGCTGTTTAAATTCTTCAATTATAATTAAGATTGAATAATTTTTATATGTTTATTCATCTCCTATAATTCTTTGTGAACTATTCATTTTCTTGTACATATTCTCTAACAGACTGTTAATCCTTTTTGTTTTCTAAATTAAGAGTTCATTATGGTAGAAAGTTATGTATTAATAAAAGCTGCAATCTTTTATCTCTATTTGCTTTTTGGCTTTACGGCTTTTTGTCAAGTAAAATATTTAATTTTTAAATAATCATTTTCATTATAACTGCTGAATTTAAATTATAATTTAAGGGCCTTTCTCATTTCAATATATGCTATCCTCTGAATCCATTGCCCAAATTTCATGTGTTGAAAACTTAATTTCCAAATTCTTAATGTAGATGGTATCTGGAGGCAGGGTCTCTAGAAGGTAATTAGGATTAGATAAGGTCATCAGAGTGGAGCCCCCCACAATGAAACTGCTGGCTTTAGTAAAAGAGGAAGAGAGACTTGTGCTGGCACGTTCCTGCCCTCTATGTGATGTCCTCCAACATCTGCTGAGGGCAACAAGAAGGCCCTCACCAGTTGTGACCCCTGGACTTTCCACCCTCCCTAACTGTAAAAACTAAAATTTCTGTTCTTTATGAATTATCTAGTCTTAGGTATTCTGTTATAGCAATAGAAAATGGACTAAGACAATGACAGAAAGAAAAATTGTCCATGCTGCTTCTACTAATTTTTATGATTTTTTAAAAAAATGTTTAAGTCTCTAACCCAGCTAGACATAATTAGCTATTTGTAAGTCTGTCTTTTTACCACTAGAATCTGGGATCTTCATAAGTAAGAACTATCTTACTAATTTTGTGCCTTGTGCCTGTGGATCATGTGTTTTCAAACATGGTTTGAGGAAGGCAGTGGTGGTAATGAACAATCAATTCATTTTGTTTTCTCTGCTCTTATTCTAGGGCAACTCAGTCCTACTGAATTGTACTCATTGCAGGAAAAAGGGTAGCAGTGAGGTAGAGGAGAAAACACCTCTGTGTGTTCCACTTTATGCTAGATATTACATATGCACTGCTCTGACATCTCACAATAATTTTAAAAGGTGAGGGGTTGGGGTACAGAAAATCATGGGAATTCAGTTTCTAAGAAATGATGTCTGAATGGAGTCTCAAAACACAAATAGGTATTAAGTAGTAAAAGAGACTGATAAAGAGTACTCTAGTCACAGGGTACAGAATGTGCACAGGTAGGAAAATAAGAGTACATGATCTATTTGCAGAATTACAAGCAGTTGATTATGACTGCCTAAGTCAGATCTTGGCATACAAAGTAAGATGTAGTGTTAGCTATCATTATTTTGATTTTTGGGACAAGCAGATAAAATGGTAAGCAGTAAACTAAAATATGCCTATAAAGCCACGTTAAAGTCTGGATTTTATCCTGAAGATTATAGGGAGCCACTTAAGGATTTCTGACAGGATAACGGCATGAAGTTTAGAAAAATTACACTGGTAGGGTAGATCAAAGACTGAAGGAACACAGATAATGCAAGAAACAGAAAGAATCTTTAATGATGGTATATATAGAAGTGATAAAAACTTATAAAATAAGAGAATCTACAAACATTTTGCAAGCATACTGATCTCTACTAAAGCTACCAAGTGTCTAAGAGTTTTATAGCATGAGATATATAGGCTTAATAGTAAATATTTATGGACTACTTCTAATGCTTTCCTTTTTAGTACAATGGAATTTTTAACCAGTAAATTAAATCATTTTCAGCAAAATTCTTTCAGGGTCATGAAATGTCCCATGCCCTCTTTTCCACAAGCCAGAGAAGTTGCAGAAAGCTCATGAATGTCTCCCCGTCAACCAAAAGATTGGTTTTCTAAAGACTCCATGATGCACACCCTTTAATCCTGGAAGAATGTCTTAGTCATTGTTCACCAAAGAATATCAAGACACTTATTTAGCACTGAATCCATTTAAATATAGAATCAATTTTATAGAACTATAGGAATTAAGATTAAAGAACAGAATACAAATTTCATAAATGTAGATAGCATAAAACTAAAATAATTAACAAAGCAATTCAGGGGAAAGGTGATGAAATGTTAGAATGCTAATTCCTTCATCTTTCAGAAACAAGCACTGTCTAACACTGAAAGTTTTAAAAATCACAATGATCATGTTTTTTCCCCTCATAATTTTTCCCCCATAAACTCAGAGGAGGCTTTTAGAAACTAATTATAGTATTTCTTGTTGTGAATTAACATTTATTTCAAGGTAGGAATGGCTTCAATTTCCCTTCCTGCTAAATTCAAATAGAATTAAAGTTAATATTTAAAAACACAAATAGCATATATAATGCAACTCATTTTTACTGACTTATTTCTATACTTCTAACCATCTATTACTCCACCCATCCCTCTTAGCCCTCTGCTCACACGTTTATCTGTATCTATGGACCAAAAGTTGTTCACAATGTTAATAGTTATTTTTGCATTTGGGATTGGTGGTGATTCTTCGCTCTCATCTAATACTACCCCTTTTGCTCTCATCTAATACTACCCTACAGTAGTTGGTTTTTAAAAAATAAAATATATTTACTGTTTTAATAAAAACTTTTTAAAAACAGTCTCATTTGAAATCACATAAATATTTGCCTAGCCCCAAGCAGCTATATAAGAACATTATTCTATTGCGGTTCTAAAACACTAAGGCTATTACTGTTACAGGGAGAATTAATTGATAGCCTTTATCTTCACTACAGTTTGTCAGTTATGGTTTTATGTTAATTTAGCTTGGTCTTTAGAAGTAATTTTCCTTCTTTATTTGCAAATAACGTTGCCTCTGTACCTTGCTAATATCCTCATTCAGTTCAATTCTCATTCTGATTGTTTGGACACTTTTAAAATCTCATGGTAACAAACGCTAAACTATGGCTACTGACACTGATGGTACTCTGGCCAGGCCTCTGAAATTTCTGCAGGTTCAGTAATACTTTTTACTGACACTGCAGTAATGATGTGAGCTACATGTGCCTTGACAACAGAGTTCACACCTAACTCCAGCTATGTGGACCATCAGACATGAATGTTTATGTAGGCAGAGTTGCACACGAGTTAGCTACAGATTGTGGGACAACATCTGGAGGGCAAGCTACACAGTTGAGGAGCAGTTCTCATCTCAGGTGTCTTACTGGTCAGAGGGACTGCTTCCATATGGCATGCACTACTTTTCTAAAGACTCCATGATGCCCACCCTTTAATCCTGGGAGAATATCTTAGTCATTGTTCACCAAAGAATATCAAGACAAGTCCACCTGGGACTTAACCAAAAGTGACAAAATTTCCTGGGGAGAAGGAGATGAATTGAGGACCAAAATTCTATCTGGATCACCACAGAGTGGCAGGTATTTTGACTTTAGAACATTACCAATGGTTTGCTTGTTGTTATTTTACAAGATATACCTCCTCAAAAAGCTGCTTTTCTTCTCTGCCCACAGTATCATTTCATGGTTCAATAATGAATCTAGTACTGTAGCAATCTCCTTAGAAAAGGTATAAATAAAGCAATCCTTTTCTATTCTGACTCCTAAAAAAAATTCTAGAGACTAATAAACTCCATGTTATAGTAGTCCCCCCACAGATAACTATTTCTACCTTTGCATTTTGTTGAAGAGCAAATGTCTTAATGTCTTGAACATAACTAACAATTTTTTAAAATAACTGTTTTTTTGAGGTCACACCTGTGGTAAGTACCTGTCTCTATTTCTTAAGACAAGTACCTCAGACCTTTTTTCCTTCTGAAATACTTCTGATGGCAAAGCAAAAGATATGCACGTGCCTGCTGATTCTGGGGTATAGTCTATAACAGCTCAGTGCAAGCATGAAAAAATTTTGGAAGATCCTAGAAATACATTAAATTTTGCATTCAATTACATATTTTGTTGCAGTACCTTTAAAAATATTCTGAATTATTAGCTATAGCATGAAACTGACAGTCTAGAAAAATTAACTATAACTTCATTAAGACCCTCCCTGAACACTATCATATACTCCTAGGAGTATGATACCTCTGAAAAGCATGGTGTTCCTCTATCTTTGATTTCACTGAAACCACTTGGACTAAAAGCAGCTGTAGTGTTTCCCTATCCCTATCTCGATCTTGGCCCACATCTACTCACTGTTTATTTCAGAGGCTCAGTATACTCTAAGAAAACAAATTATTACTGACTAATATGCTATCAGTTGTAAAGGTTTGTCTTCCATCCTAGAATTTATTAGTAATTCACAGCATTTCTGAATGTGGATCAAGGCAAACTATTAATACTATTATCAAACCCTGTTGTACATCTTTAGCCCAATTTTTCACTGCTCTAATTCCTAAACTCATGAGCTCTACAGAATGACGTCAGAAGGACTAGGAAATAATAGCAGAAAGACAGAACAACAGAAGTATTATTTTAATATGTTAGGGGGCACCGAAATGATGGGGGATATTTTACCTTAATAGGAGAAAACTGGAGATTACTATTTCCAGTATCAAGCAATAGGTTTTTGAACCCAGGTTTAATATTTGAGGAAGATAATTAATTCAGTAATTTCAAATAGCACTTATTTTTTAAAACTTTAAAAAGACCTGAAACTAGTCTACAGGATCTGAATAGTCAATAAGATCTAAGCTATTCTTTACGTGCAGTGAGTTGATAACATATGAGAAACTTGTTCTGATTTGATTAGGCTGTAATTTTATCAGCACCTACTGACTTTGGGAGAAGGTGTTATTATGGTTGTAATTTAGTTTTGTTTTTGTTTTTTTAATCTTGCTGTCTCATGGTAGAAGTTAAAATTTATGGTTAGGAGTTAAGGCTCTGAAGTTAGATCCTGTCTAGATTTAAATGAGCCCCACCATTCACAGGTGAGGATTAATGATGAGTAGTATAGATAAGTCTACATCCTCATGAAGCTTACAGACCAGAATCACCAGATTATCTGTTTAAGAACTGAAACACTAATTTCTTTTCTTCTCTTTTATTTCTGTGAGCCAGAGTCACCTGGCCCGAGTTAACATAATCTGATTATTAACATAATCATAAAATTCCAGCAGGCTATTTTAAAGAGACAAAAAATGATTCTACCATGTATACATAAACTCAAAGGATACAGCCAAGTCTTAAAAAGGAACGATTTTGCAAGATTCAGGATTCCAGACTATATAAAGAACGTCCATAAATCAACACTAAAAAGATACACAGGCCAGGCGCAGAGGCTCACACCTGTAATCCTAACACTCTGGGAGGCCGAGGCGGGAGGATCGCTCAAGGTCA
>CAUYRT010010256.1:0-11924 GCA_963574885.1 Lepilemur ruficaudatus
CAGCCAATTGGTATTAGCTGATCAACACCTAAGTGGACACACAGGAACAACATTTATCGGGTGTCGGGCAGATGGGAGGGAGGAGGAGGGGATGGGTATATACATACATAATAAGTGCGATGTGCACCGTCTGGGGGATGGTCAGGCTTGAGGCTCTGACTGGAGGGGGGAGGGGGGCAAGGGCAATGTACGTAACCTTAACATTTGTACCCCCTTAATATGCTGAAATAAAAAAAAATATAGTAACATTTTTGAAGTAGAGATAGAACTAACATGATTGAGGAAAAAAAATCTTACCAACATACATAATTTGTAAATATTGACCTGTTTTTTATAATATTTTGAATCATAGTTATTTAAAATTGCGTGTAGTACCAGAAGAAACAAGGATAATAGAATAAGTGCTGGATAGGAACTATTATTTGCATAAAATTAGGCTGACTGATACAGAGAGAAGTAATGTTTTCCACACTGAGTTGGGCTCCCTATCTTCTTTTCAATTCTTTTATTTACTATAGGTCATCTTTCTTTCATATTTTCTTCAGAATTTACATTAATAATTTATTCCTATCCTCAAATTCCTACCAATCCTCCTATCCTTTTCTCATTACAAGTTTTCTTTTTTGTATTTTAAAAATTGTTATAGTTGTATATATTTGAGGGGTACATGTGATATTTTGATACATTTATATAATGTGTAATGATTAAATCAGGGTGATTGAGATATCCGTCAAACGTTTATCTTTCTTTGTTTTTGTTGGGAACATTATAATTCTTCTCATCTGGCTATTTTGAAATATATAATAATTTCACTACTGTACTATTTGAATTTAAAACTCATTATTTCTCTCTAACTGTATTTTTATATGCATTAACCAACTTCTCTTCATCCTCCTTCCTCCCCCTGTTCCTTCTCTGACTCTGGTAACCAACATTCTACTCTCTACCTCCATGAGATCCACTTTTCTAGCTCCCATATGTGAATGAAGACATACAAAATTTGTCTTTCTGTGCCTGGCTTATTTCACTTAACATGATGACCACCAGTTCCATACAGGTTACTGCAAGTGAGAGAAATTCTTTTTTAATGGCTGAATAACATTCTGTTATTTACATATATCACATTTTCTTTATTCATCTGTTGATAATTCCATATTTTGGCCATTGTGTATAGTGCTGCAATAAATATGGAATTACAGCTACACTATAATTCTTCGATACATTGATTTTCTTTCTTTTGGATATGTACCCACTAGTGAGATTGCTGGATCATATGGTAAGTATATTTTTCATTTTTTGAGGAACCTCCATGCTCTTTTCCATAATGGCTGTACTATATTAAATTCCTACCAGCAGTGTATGAGCATTCCCTTTCTCTGCATCTTCACCAGCATCTTTTACTTTTTTCTTTTTGATAATACCCGTTCCAACTGAGGTGAGAGGACATCTCAGTGTGGTTTTGATTTCCATTTCCCTGGTGATTAGTGATGTTGGAAAGTTTTTTAATAAACCTGTTGGCCATTTATATGTGTTCCTTCAAGAAATATCTATTCAGATCTTTTGCCCATTTTTCAATTGGATTATTTGATTTTTTGCTGTTAAGTTCCTTATCTATTGTGGTTATTAATCCCTTGTCAGATGGATAGTTTGCAAATATTTTCTTCCATTCTGTAGGTTGTCTTTTTGCTAATTGTTTTCTTTGCTATGTAGAAGGTTTTAAGCTTGATATAATCCAATTTGTCTATTTTTGCCTTTGTTGTTTGTACTTTTGATATCTTACCCAAAAATATTTAACCACACTAATATCCTGTAGGGGTTTCCCCCATGTTTTCTTTCCGTAGTTTCATAGTTTCAGGTCTTACATTTAAGTCTTTAATTGAGTTGATTTTTATATATGGTGAAAGATGGAGAATTAGTTTTATTCTTCTGCATGTGGATATCTACTTTTCCCAGCACCATTTATTAAAGATATTGCCCTTTCCCCAATGTATGTACTTGGTACCTTTATAAAAACTGAGGTGGCTATAAGGATTTATTTCTGGGTTCTCTATTCTGTTCCATTTGTCTATGTGTATGTTTTTATGTCAATACCATGCTGTTTTCGTTACGATAGCTTTGTAGTATATTTCCCTGAGTGGTCCTCTATGCTTGTGGAAGTATGATGATGTCTACACACTAAGGGGTTAGTTATTTAGTCTTTGTAGTCCGGCTTTCTTTGTGCCTGTACTTCTTCGTAGGACCTTCCAGGGATTTTAAGCCATCTGAATATTGCATTTTTTTGTGGTTTTTTTTTTTTTTTTTTTTAAGACAGAGTCTCACTCTGTTACCCAGGCTAGAGTGCTGTAGCATCAGCCTAGCTCACAGTAACCTCAAACTCCTGGGCTCAGGCAATCCTCCTGCCTCAGCTTCCTGAGTAGCTGGAACTACAGGCATGTGCCATAACAACCAGCTAATTTTTTCTATTTTTAGTAGAGATGGCATCTCACTCTTGCTCAGGCTGGTCTCGAACTCCTGAGCTCAAACGATCCTCCTGCCTCAGCCTCCCAGAGTAGTAGACTTACCGGCCTAAGCGACTGCACCTGGCCTGCATTCCTTGACCTCTTGGCCACTGGAGTGTGTTCTAAGCCCAGACTTGCTGTGAGTCTCATGAGGGCTCCAAGGGTTGATGTCGCTCTCTGGCCTAATTGTACCTGGGGCAAATGCAAGGAGGGTACTAGGGCTATATGGAAAGGCTGACCAGGGACCTGAGTCCAGAATACTGTCCCAGTATCCTAGACAGGTGTATCTCTCAACAGATCTCTGTAAGGCAGGATGGGTCACTGAGTACCGTGAGAGGGGCTAGAGTTGAGACTAGTCCCCTTAAGGATCTGCTGTGGGAAGGAGACTGGTCAGCCTGTCTTGTTGGCTCAGATATGCATGTGTCTCAGTGGGTCTTTGCACAAGTTAGGTAGTTCCTTGACTGCAGCTGGACAGGCTAGAGCTGAGACTGGCCCTCCTCAGAATCTGCTGTGGAATGGAAGCTGGTGTGCCTGTCACATTAGCTCAGGTGGATGTGCATCTCCCAGCAGGTCCCTGCACATAAAGGATAGTTCCCTGACTGCAGTATGAGGGGCCCTGGATGATACTGTGTCCCCTTGGGATCTTCTGTGGGACAGAGGCTAGAGAGTCTGGTTTTAGTTCAGTAAGGTGTGCATCATCCAGCAAGTTCCTGCACAGATAGGATAGTTCCCCAACTACCACAGGAGAGGCTAGACCTGAGACTGGGCTACCTCAGGGTCTGCTGTGCGATGGAGGTTGGCATGCCTGTCATGTTAGCTCAGATGGGTACATGTCTCCTAGCGGGTCCCTGCATAGATGAGATAGTTCGCTGACTTCAGTGGTAGGGGCCAGAGCTGAAACTGGGCCCCCTCAGGATCTGCTGTGGAATAGAGGCCAGAGAGCCTGATCAGTGTGTATGTCTCCCAAATAGACCTTGCACAGACAATATAATTCACTGATTGCATCAGAAGAGGCTGGAGCTGAGACTGGGCCTCCTTGGGAATCTCCTGTGGTTTAGAGGCGAAGAGCCCATCTCATTGGCCTAGACAGGTACACATCTTCCAGCAGGTCTCAGCATAGATGGAAAAGTTCCCCAACTTCAGCCAGAGAGACCAGAGCTGAGACCACCTTGGGATCTGCTGTGGGACAGATGCCTGTTACGTTGGCCCAGATGGGCATGTGCCTCCCAGTGGGACCCTGCACAGACAGAATAGTTCCTTGATTGCAGCATGAGATGCTGGAGCTGAGATTAGGCCTCCCTTGGGATCTGCTGGGGGATAGATAGTGGAGAGCCCCATCTCGTTGGCTTAGAGGGGCAATCGTAGGAGACAACTTTTCATCTTCTCCTAGTAAACAATCATTTGAGTCATTAAGTATATATAACCATACTTAATTGCATTCACACTTACACTTTCATATTGCTATCTAATATTTGAGGAATAGGTATTTCCCTTCTTTCCTTCTATGTGTAAAACCCCCATGTATGTTTTCTTCTCATGCCTTGAGTCTAATTTCAAATGTTATCCCCTCCCTGGTCTCTACTAACTTTGTTATAAATATGCTCCCATCCCAATATAAAATAAGAAAATGGCTCTCTAACATCTGCCTTATCTATCTTCATTCCTTTTTAGCTGAATTTCTTGACAATTTAGTTCACAGTTCTTTATCTCTTATCCATTCAGCTGCTCTCACCGCTTCTCTGAAATCTAGCTGGCAGGAGTCACCCATGACCTTTTAGTTGCCAAATCTACTGAACACTTTTCAGGTCTTATCTTATTTGACCTATCTATGGCATTTATTGGTGTTGATCTTAACACTTTGAAACTTTTTCTGTCTTCCTTAGCTTCTGTAATACCTCTCCTTTCAGGTTTTCCTTTTTTTTCTGGCTTCTCTTTTCCACAACTGGCAATGCCTCTTACAGGTCTTCCAATGTTTCTTTCCTTTAAATCTTTAGCCCACAGCTATCACACGGGGGATGTGCATGCACACACGCTCTCACAGCCTCTTAGCAAATGAATTCTAATGGATTCTAGCACTAAGCTGACATGGTGTCACTGGCACTATTTGTGTTTTGTTCTCCTTTATCTTCCTGGGAGTCTTACAAAATCTACCCCAGTTACTGCCATTTCCCACAGTCTTTCTAGTTATCACCATTTCCCACAATGTTTATTTGTTCCTCCTTTGTTCTAATTTATTCGCTTCTCTTCTAGATTACAGAACTATTTTCCTCCATTCTCCCTACAACCAATCTGGCCCTCCTCCAGTCTGTCTTCCATGGAAGGTTTTGAAAATCCTACTAAAAGGCAAATTTTGTCATGTTACTAGGATGCTTCGTTGGTTAACATTAACATTTAGGATAAGAACAGCCTTATTTTAAAATTTTTTTAATTGACATAAAATTACTATAACATGAAATTATTCATTTTAAAGTATGCAATTCAGTGGCGTTTATTCCATTCACCATGTTGTGCGGCCATAATCTCTACCTAGTTCCAAGACATTTTCATCACCCTGGAGGGAAAACCCATTAAGCAGACATTTCTCATTCTCCCCTGTCCCCAGCCCTTGGCAGCCACTGATCAGCTTTCTCTTTCTATGGACTTACCTATTCTGGAGCTTTCATGTACATAAAATCATTACAATATATGGCCTTTTCTGTCTGGTCTTTCACTGAGGATAATGTTTTTGAGATTCATCAATGTTGTTGCATTATTAGCGCTTCATTTCTTTTTATGGTTATATGATATTCCATTGTATGGAAATACCACATTTGTTATCCATTCATCAGTTGATGGATATTTGGGTTGTTTCTGCTTTTCGAATATCTGTTTTTTATTCATTGGGGGTGTATACCTGGGAGTATAATTGCTAGGTCATATAGTAATTCTATATTTAACTTTTTAAGGAACTGCCAAACTGTTTCCCACAGTACCTGCAACAATTTAAATTTTCATCAATAACATACGAGGGTTCCAATTTGTGCACATCCTCACTAACACTTGTTATTTTCCATTTTTTAAAATTTGGTTCAACCCAGTGGATATAAAGTTATATCTTGTTATGCTTTTTATTTGCCTTTCCCTAATGACTAATGACATAGTAATTCTTTTCAGGTACTTGTTGTCTATTTGTATGTCATTCATACTTCCATTTTCTCACACAGAATATTAAACAGATGTTTATTTGGGGTGAATGTATAATAAAAATCAACAAGTTTTGCTGCTGTTTCAAAAGTTAAATTAGTGTTTTTCTAATACCAGCACAGGATTGTGAAGAATACAGTGAGTGCTAGTATAGCTTCATTCCATTGCCTTCCTTCTTAGGCACCAGCAGTTTTACCTACCACTGAGTTTGAATTATGAAAGCAAATGTCAACACAGTGAAAAAATTCAAAGAACATTTTTTTTTTTTTACTAGTTCACAGGCCACTTTTAATAAGAAAAGAGAGAAACAATTTGAAGGCCCCACAATTTATTGTCTAACAACATAGTTTCAAGTAAAGTGAATATGTGATTAAAACATCTTGATTTCCCATAACCATTCAGAAGAGGCTTCACCAAAAGCAAAGCCAGAGTGAACCAGAGTGTCACATCCTGGCTGCTACAAACTTCAGCGGTCCCAACGCAGTGGCCGTGGGGGTTGCGGGGAACCGATGGGTCGTGTGCCCCTCCTGGGATCCCCAGGGCGTGTGCCCGCGCCTACAGTCCCGCACCTGCAACTCCATGCGGCATTGGGCTCCACAGTGGCGCCCAGGCTTTGGGGTTGGACCTCCTGTGCTTCTTGTTGGGTGCCCACCATCTCTCTCACCTGCTCACCAAAAGCGACTCCCTTCCCCCCAGGGTTTCCAGTTCGACTTCTGTTTCGCTTTGGTGCAATCTCCCTTCAGAAAGACCACTTAAGTTGGTCAGTAGTATTTGGGATCCACAGTCATGTGAATTTTGCCGATATCTTTACATCTGCCCACTTCATTTTCATTCTTTCCTTCCTGCACTGTGGTTTTTCCAATGTGCAAGAATGATTTCTTGACAGACTCCCAAACACTATGGACTTCCCCAGTAGCTATGGCAAAGTCTTCCGGCTCATCATTCTGCAACATCAGCCACATCACTTCCAGTCCTTGGCATGGCCCCAATGTCGTTTGACATCCAGATTTCCTACACTGAAGCATTCCAGTTGTCCAAGGTAAATCTTAGCTACTGACTGGCTAATTATTCAAGTAACAAAATGAGCTCCTTGTCTGGGACTCTCTTGATTGAAGAGAATAACATTCACTGTGAAGAGACTATACGCCTCACGAAGTTTACCACAATCCAGTAGGCATAAAGTTTTGCAGGAGTGGTCTTCTGGAGTATTTCTTGTACTTTCCCATAAAGTTCACTTGTTGATGCTTGGTAGAACTTCACAGAGTTGGTAAGGCCACAAGTCCTAACTGTATCCAGAAGCCATGAAGTGCCAACGCTGTCAGTATCCACAGTATTCTCAGCTAAGTCGAAGGACATTTTGACGTGGCTCTGGGCTCCCAGGTTGTAGATCTCTGTAGGCTTTAACTTAATTAATTATCTTCGCAAGGCAGGTACTGTCGGTGAGATTACCATAGTGCAATTTCATGTCTTTAGGATTCACAAACATACTTCCTTCAATATGTGCCTGGGGATTCTGATACAGATGTTCAATTCAATCTGTATTGAATGAACTGGATCGCTGTACAGTTCCTTGGACCTCATACCCTTTCTTGAGCAGGAACTTGGCCAAGTATGAACCGTCCTGGCCGGTGATGCCAGTGATGAGCGCCACCTTCCTGAGCTTGTCCATCTTGCTGTCCCAGACACTAGGGCTGCAGCCAGGGTGGAGTGTAGTGCAGGTGGTGGCGCTGTCGGGGTGTGCCGGTGTGGAGCCGCAGAGCCAGGCTGCAGGCAGAGGAAGAGCGCACTGCGGGGCCAGCCACCACAATCTGACCGGGATGCACCGGACACCGTGCAGGGAAGACCTGGGGCAGGCCGAGGTGGGCCCGTCAGCCAAAATAACATCTTAACATTATTGTGAAAATTGAGTTGACCATGTGGATCCTCCGACAATTTCTCGAGGTCTTTCAGGGGTCTACAGACCCCTCTTTGAGAATCTCTGATTCCCAAAACTGTTTCTCTATTCCGGACCTCTACCTGGAACAGTTAAGTACTTGTCAGTTTTGCCTCCAAAAAACGTTTCTTCAATCTGTTTCATCCTTTGCTTAGAATGCTTAAAGTTGAGATCCTCGTCTCTCCTATAACACTACATAGCCTGGTAATTGGTCTTTCTGTGTCCTGTCTTGTCCTTCTCTTCTTGTCAATAACTATGAAATGTCTTGGCTTTTACCCTACTTGCAAACTAACAAATTAGACTGCCACAGTTTCATAGGTGCTGACAGAAGACAAGAACTTCCTGGGTCAGAGAAAAAGGAATTTTATTACTCCAGGCAGAGCAGGCAGCTTAAGGCTTCATTATCCCCTTGGTTCTACTTGCCTCTACAGTCATTAGGGGCATTGTGTTGATGGGCCCACGTGGAAGTTATGCTCACCGAGAGTTTGCATCACAATTGAGGAATCCCAAACTTAGGAAACTCCAGTCTTGTAAAGGAGTTCTTTGAAATCTGTGTACCCCTTACTCTGAGGGAGATGCTGTATTCCTCTTCTAAGACTTTTTGCTATATAAACATTCTTAAGATAGTTGAGAACAAAATTCGATACAAGTCCTGCAGAGATGTGAGAGACCCATGGAGAATTATTTCCCAACATTTTTTTTGGTTAGTTTTCTGTACATTGTTGCCAAATTATCTTTCTGAAATACGGATTTATCATGTAACTCTCTGATCCCAGCTTGTGTTTTGATGCCATGCACCATTAGTTCTTCATAAAATATGCTGTTATGGACCCCATGTTTTACTAATTACCTGAGAAAGCTGTGACCATAGTATTGTGTTTTTGCACATACCAATTTCTCTGTGTATAATTCACTTTATTTTTCTTGTTCTCAGCCTGATAAATCTTCAACCTTGAAGAACCAGCATATGTATCATTTTCTCTTTGACCTTATCATTATGCCCCATACTCCTTAGTGCTTTCAGAATATTTTGTCCTGTGGTATAACACTCCTTGTACCTTGTTTTCATCCTCCTCCCCTAGACTGTGAACAACTCAAAGCTTTATTTATGTTTATATTCCCTCACAGAGTACTTTAGATATAAGAGTTTAATAGAGTTTATTGTATTAACAAGTGCCTAATTCCATTGTGTGTACCCAGTAACATTTTTATTTTGATGATGTTAAAACTGAGATACTAATCAGATTCTCAAACTTTTTGTGTGTAAATCTTTTTTCTGAAAGAACTCTGTATATTTTAATTACCTGTAAAAACTAAATTACCAATATTGTTTCTGAGTGTCTATTGCCAGATTTAAAAAAAAGATACGTTACCACCCCCATAATTGACGCTGTCATTCTGCTTTTTTCCCATATGAAAATGACATCTTTGTCAGATTAAAAAATGATTTCTCATTATTTTAATTTGCAGTTCTTCAGTTACTGTGCTAAGAATATATATGTTTATTGTCCATTGCTGTTCGTATAATTGAGTTTCTTTTTTAAAATATGATTTTGTAAGAATAGATACAGGCAGCCTAAATGTGAGCTCTCCAGAGTGTGAATATATCTGGGAAATTGTCCTTTGATTCTTTTGTACTCACAATCAGCTCTCCAGACTATGATACAGTTGTTGCCACATATTTATACCTGGTGGATAGGCAGGCTCAAAGCTATAGTCTCTTATTAGAGTCAGTCAGGAGGGGCCAGAATGGCATAAGCACCTCATCATCACCATGAAGAGTGGCAAAGAGAATGTCTTGAAAGACTTTATGGCATCCTCACTTTGAACAGGAAATAGTGTCAACAGTGGCGTCCTCAATACAGATGTGATAGCCAGTGAAGATTGCTCTTTATTTCTGCAGTGCTACTGATTTTCTTACTATGTTCACCCTTTCTGCATTTTCAGTGCTTGCATTATTTACTTAGATTGAAAGGGGTATTATCATTGTCTATGTTTGTGGATATCACTCCATTAGTCACCACCCTCCTTATGACAACCTGGGAAATATTTTTCTTACTGATTTTTGAGAGTGCTTCCTATATTAAGGATACTGATAATCCCCATTCCCTTATGTACATGGGTGTTCCCCCTCTCTCTCTTTCTATCTCTCACTTCCTTTCATTTCCTTAAAAGGTTGAGTATCACTTATCAGAAATGTTTGGGACCAGGAGTGTTTAGGATTTAGGATTTTTTTTCGAATTTTGGAATATTTGCATTATATACTTACTGATTGATCATCTCTAATCTAAAGATCTGGAATCTGAAATGCTCCAGTGAGTACTTCCTTTAAGAGTCGTGTCAGAGCTCAAATACTTTTGGATTTTGGAACATTTTCGATTAAGAATGTTCAGCCTGTAGTGATCTGAAATTCTGGTCATAGCTATCAATATTTTTCTGTATAGTATTTGGTGTTTGTGCCATAATTATGAAGTCTTTCTCTGTTTTACAGTTATATTAAAATAAGTAACTGAATTTTCTAATACTTTTCTGGTTGTATTTTTTATAGTTTTGGTTAAAGTGTGAAAGGGAGAACTTTTCCCCAAAATGGCTATATATTTATCCCAGTTCAATGTACTGAGTAATTCCCTCTTTTCCATTTCCATGAAATATCATCTTTATACTATATTACCGTAGGTACTTGGGTCTGTGTTCGAACTTTATTTTTTTCTATTGATCTCTGTATTAGTACCAATTCTTTTAATTACAGTTGCCAAATGATATATTTTAATACCTGCTAGTAAAATCTTCCCCGCACACCCTGATCACTATTATTCATGTTTTTCAGAATGTACTTTCTTATTATCCTTCCAGGTGAATTTAAAATCTATATTGATGTTTTCAAAATATCACATTGGAGTTTATAGGTTTTTGGGGGAGAAATAACATTTTTATAATTTTTTAGAGTAAATGTCTTCTTTTTTGTCCTACATCAAGATTTTCCATTTTTATTTCTTATAACTTTTTATTATAGAAAATTTCAAGCCTACACAGAAGTAGAGAGAATAGTAGGTATAATGAACTCCATGTACCCATCATCTAGCTATTAGCTTCAGTAATTATTCACATTTCCCATACCTCATTTATGTATATCCCCTGTGAAGCAAATCCCAGATATCTTATCATTTCATCTATAAATGCTTCAGAGTGCCTAAGCATGACACTTTTAAAATATCTACCATGATATTATCCACAATACTAATATCTTAATGCTATTTAATATCTAATTTAGATTCAGATTTTCATAATTGTTTCAAAAATATTCTTTTAGGATAGGTTTATTTAGCTCAGTATCTAAACAAGAATTCATACATCTCATTTGTACCTTGTGCCTTTTAGTAAGTAATTATACTTTTTTAAGTGTCATTGATTTTTTTTTTTTTTTAACAGTAACTAGGTTATTTGTCCAGTAGAGTGTCTCACTTTCTGAATTTGGTCAGTTGCTTCATATTTAGTGTTTGCTGATAGAGCTAGAGGTTTGGTTAGATTCAGGTTTCATTTATTTAGGCAAGAATCTTCTAAAAATGATGCTGTATCATTTCCTTTTTATCTCATCCAAGACCCAACATATCTGTTTGTTCTCCTTTTGATGATGCTGACATTAATCAATGGGTTCAAGTGTGGTTTCTTTTGGGTGCCATCGTAGATGGAATTTTTTCCTTACTGTTTTTCTAGTAGGTTATTAGTATATGAGAAAGTTTTTAAAGCATGTGTTTTAGTAACTGGACATCCTACCAAACTCTCTTTACTATTTCTAATAGTTTCTTCATTGATTCTCTTCAGTAACCATTACAGAATAGTGGTTCAAACTTGAGCTTTGGTGGTAGAGTATCTAGAATTAAATCCTAAGATGGTTGTTTAGCCTTTCTGTGCCTCAGGTTTTTCAACTGTGAAATGTAGACCTACCTCATAGAGTTTATAATGAAGATTGAGTTATTTCCCATAATATGCAGAAAGTACATGTTCATTTTTAATTTTCCTATCTCTTTTGCAGACTGTGATATTATGCTTTTACCTTTTTAATATTTTTAGTCCTGTATTTAATTTTAGGATATAATTATATAGGCCATAACAGTGTTAACAAATGACAGTGATAGCCGGGCGCGGTGGCTCACGCCTGTAATCCTAGTACTTTGGGAGGCTGAGGCGGGCGGATCGCTCAAGGTCAGGAGTTCGAAACCAGCCTGAGCAAGAGTGAGACCCCGTCTCTACTATAAATAGAAAGAAATTAATTGGACAACTAAAATTATATACAAAAAATTAGCCGGGCA
>CAUYRT010010258.1:0-23908 GCA_963574885.1 Lepilemur ruficaudatus
TTTTTTTTTTTTTGAGACAGAGTCTCACTCTGTTGCCCAGGCTAGAGTGCCATGGCATCAGCCTAGCTCACAGCAACCTCAAACTCCTGGGCTCAAGCGATCCTTCTGCCTCAGCCTCCCGAGTAGCTGGGACTACAGGCATGTGCCACCATGCCCGGCTTATTTTTTCTATATATTTTTAGCTGGCCAATTAATTTCTTTCTATTTTTAGTAGAGACAGGGCCTTGCTCATGCTCAGGCTGATTTCAAACTCCTGACCTTGAGCAATCCACACACCTCGGCCTCCCACAGTTGCTAGGATTACAGGTGTGAGCCACTGCGCCCGGCCCCAACTCAATCTTTTAAAAAATTACTTTTCATACAAATATCAATGTTACTCTTTTTAAAAGATCAATTTCATTCAACTTCATGTCTCCATCACTTTGTAGGAGATGCAATTTCTATGAATGGGCTAGAGTTTTCTCTCTTGAAACTTGTGGACTGAATGAGACCATCTGCATAGATATATTTAGTGTCTTATTTACATGTTTTTTAAGAGTCTGTTTAACTGATGATCAAGACTTGGGCCTGTTAACAAATGAGTTTTTCTTGTTAGTGAACTGTGTTTCCCACGGTAAGTAGTAAAATTCCCTCTGCCAAATTTCAGAACTCTTAGGAAATTATACAGTTGAAGTCAGTTGTCATGCTTAGTTTGAGTCTCTGTGATAAAATATCTAATACATGTCAGATGCTGACTCCCCCTGGGAATTGGAAATAGGCCATTTCACATCTCAGATAGGTATATTGGAGTGAGTTCATGATCATATTTTATTTTGGATTTATAATTACGAACCTGATGTCGAGCCCGTGTATGGGGCTGGTGAAAGTTGTTTTATAAATAGTCCATTCTTCTTTGCTCCTGAGCCCAGCTGTGCTGCCATGATTATTGCTTCCATGTTGAATTTTCACCTTGCACTCTCGCTCCGTCAGTGGCAACACTTGAGACACTTTGGATTCTGCTGATTCTTATTTATTATTTATTTGCATGGAGTGCCATGTGCTTCTGAAAACAAGGTCACTGTATGATAATTAACTGAAGATTATTTGTCTCTTTGCAAATACTTAGCAAAAACCCAAACTCAACAGACTAATGCCAAGTGTGCATTATTATTTGGGTCAAAAATTATTTAATGCATATTCATCTCTGCTCCTCAATAAGGGCATTTATTTGCTTGTTTCTTGTGAGCCAGAATTGTCATAATTTCTGTAACCCGAGTGCTATACTCAGGACCTTTAAATGCTTGTTCCTGGTTTCAGCCAGATGAATAGAAACCCTGCAGAAAGATGGGAACAAAGCCTGATAAAGTGAAGGTAAGATGATGTGGTCCTCTGGATAGGAAGACATCTTTCACACTTGGGAAATACCATGGTGTGTTTAAGGCTGTGTTGCACATTTACAGAGTTACATGGGGAGTCATTAATCTGATTGAATGGTTGATAGGGAGGAGTCACCACAGACTCAGGGCTCTGAAGGGGCCACTGTCATCAGAGGCCCAGGAAAGGCAAGGCAAAGGAACTGCAATTTCTGGCAATCCACAGAGACAGCATATCCGTAGAGAGAAGATTGCTCTAGAATTCAGGCCTGAGCTCAGCAGCAGCAAGCTGCTTTCCAAAACAGGAAATAATTATACAGGTGAATTTTGCAGAACAAGTGTAAATAACAAATTCCTGTTAATATGAAACTTTATTTTCTTATAAACAAGCTGAGCCTTGTCGTATTAAGAAGAAATATATATTTTAAGTATAAAAATAACTTTATGGCACATTTATTTATTTAAAACAAAATTAATGCTAATGTTTTATTGTTAAAATAATTATATATCCCTTTTAGAATACTGTAAGTGTTTATATTTGTATTAGTATAATATTAATTTATTTGTAATAGATGAGAAAAAAACCATTATTTTAATAGCTGGTACCAAAGTTCTTTTTAGCAAGGAAACTATTTTTGTTTAGGAAACTATCTAGGAATAGGTGAAGTTTTGGAGGCTAAGTCTGTAAGAAAAATATTAGACAGGTAGCTAGGTTATATTTATATCCCTAATGAGCAAGAATGGGTTTGGGAGAAATAGATGAAAGAGAGAAGAGAGAGGAACCGGCAGAAGGAAGTGAAGAAGACAGACAACATGATGGAGTCTACAAAGAGAGGTGGCCAGGGAGACACTCCTAGTGTTAAGTTGGCTGAGAAACATTTTAATTCATAAAGAGTGCCAACCAGTTAGGTAGGTGGCACTGTATACCTTGTAGGCTTGGGGCAGGTTTCTGCAGAAGGCTGTATATACCCTGAATTAGCATCCAGTATATGGTGCTGTTTCTCTCATAGCCAAGATCAAGGTCCAGGAATCAAGAGGTGGAAATAGGCATGACACCACTCGTTAGTATCCGTACTGACCCACTAGCAAAATTTTTGCATCCTGTTCTCAAGACTTTATGCCTTGCTGGCCTGGAGGTTTTAGTTCCAGAGGGAAGAATACTTCTGTCAGGAGACACAACAGTGATTCGAGTGAACTGAAAGTTAGGACAACCACTTGGCCACTTTGGGCTCCTTATGCATCTAAATCAATAGGCAAAGAAAGGAGTTACATGTTACATGTGGGGTCACTGATCCTGACTACCAGGGGGAAATTGGACTGCTGCTCTACAATGGCAGTGAGGAAGTTAATGTCTGCAGTATGGAGATCTCTTAGCACGTCTCTTAGTATTATTCTACTTTGTACTTAAGGTTAATGGAAAGTTATGATAACATAGTCCAGGAAAGACTGCTGATGGCCCAGACCCTTCAAAAATGAAGGTTTGGGTTACCCACCACAGAAAGAAACGTGAGCAGCCGAGGTGCTTGCTGGAGGCAGAGAATACAGAATGGGTAATAGAAGAAGGTAGCTACAAGTACCAGCTATGGTCATGCAACCAGGTTCAAAATGAGGACTGCAATTGCTATGACTGTTTCTTCCTTATTTTGTTATGAACACTCTCGTGTGTGTATATACATATGTTAAGCAAATTTCCTTGTTTTCTTCCCTTTCTGATTCCCTTATCATGTAAGATATATTGACATTGCATCAGTGTTTAAATATTGTTACTTTTACATCATAGTGTTGAAGTTACAGAGTATCAAGACAAGAACAAACATCACTCAAGGACTTTACCTCCTCTTCTGAGGAAGAGGTTAGTTGGCATTTTTGGTACACAAAATAGTTGTAGCATGTTAGGAGAAATTATGATGTTATTGTCTTTATTTGGAGATTATGGTTTAAGGAGATGCATGTGAGTGCCAAATTGACAAGACATGTACTCGTGATAGGTAATTTTATGTGTCAGCTTGCCTGGGCTAAGGGCTACGCAGAGAGGTAAAGCATTTTTGGGTGTGTCTCTAAGGCTGTTTTCAGAAGAGATCAGCATTCGAATTGGTGAGCTGAGTAAAGCAGATGGCCTTCTTCAGTGTGAGTAGGTATCACCCAATCCACTTAGGACCTGAGTGGAATGAAAAAGGCAGAGGAAGGGTGCATTTGCTCTCTGCTTGGGCTGAGACATCCATCTTCTGCCCTTAGACATTGGCTCCTTGTTCTCAGGTTTTCAGACTCAGACCAGGAATTACACCATTGGTCCCCCGATTCTCAAGCTTTTGGACTTGGACTGAATTAGCATGACTGGGTTTTCTGTTTTTCCACTTTACAGACAGCAGATCTTGGGACTTCTTTGCCTTTACAACTTCTTGAGCTAATTCTTACAATAAATTACGTGTAATATATCTATCTCCTATTGGTTCTGATTCTCTGGAGAATCCTGAATAATATGGTATGAAAAAGTCTAATACTCAAATTTGTATGTGTGTGGGTGCATGAGTAAAGTCTCTGTGCACTCTGGTGCACGGTTGCAGTGCTCACAGTGGCTGGGTTCCATGACAGGGTGGCACAGAGCAGAAAGTAGTGCCACATGAGGGAAAGTTTCATATGAGACATGAGTTAAGGCTTGTGGACGCATCGTGACCTTGAGGCAGAAATTCCCTAGGAATTGGAAGAAAATCTCTGGAGGAACTTTTCTAGAGGCTAAGAGAAAAGGAACTGGGGCCAATTTTATTTAAATCAGAAAGGAAAGAATGAGTGGCAGGGTGGGTGGGAGGCTATGAAGAAAGATGCCACGGCAGAACGGCACTGCTTGGTTAATTTACAGTTCTGTTACTCAGGTTTTCATCTCTAAAGGACAGTGGTATAATTCTGGCCAGTGTTATCACCAGAAGAATAAGGAACTCGACGGCAGTCTGGAGGAGGCTGTTAGGCATTTAGAGGGCTTTGCAGGAGCCACTCAAGCAGCCAGGACCCACCATATGTAAACCTGAAGCCCTGTGGGGATCCAAGGAGTAGAAGAACATAATGCCAAATACCTCTTGCTTTCTGTAGTCCAAGGAGACACCTTCCTTTAGCAGTCCTGTGTATTATCCCCACCTGCCAGTGCAGAGAGATAGAGAGTGAGAGAGAGAGAGAGAGTGAGAGTGTGTGTGTGTGTGTGTGTGTGTGAGAGAGAGAGAGAAATGCACAATACTCATTTGTTTCCCTGCCTTCATTTAAAACCCTTTGCTTTAGCTAGTTTTCTCAGAAACACTTTTATGATTCTTTAAAGGAGACTGAAGATGCAGTTCAGTGTCAATGAGTTGAATTAATTAACTCGGGTTACTGTAGAATAAGGGCAGTTCATTCATTTTGGGCCTATTGGTACAGGACTCCAAAACACTGGTTTCAACAGCTTTTTTCTTTTTTCAATTTGCTAGCAGCTTATATGGCTGAAAAAGTCACTGAACTTAATTAAAATGTAGATGGGAGGGACATTTCATAGGTAAAACCATGTGGATTTTAATTGTACCTGTCTTGATTATCCTGTGTGGGACCCATTTTATCCAGACTTTTTACTAATAAAATGTTCTTTGGCACCCACCTGGTACTTAGTAGGGTTAACTTCTTCAGAAAAGAAACAAACAAATACTTGCCATTTGATGATTTTTTGATTGTTTCGCATGTGTTACTCTTATAATTGGGCCCTTGTCATATTCTGCTTGTGTTCCCAGAGGTACATTCTTTTGGGATGCAGAGTAGACACCGAATAAGCACTGGCTGAATTGCATTCAGCTGTGAAGGTAATTCTGTGAGGACATGATGTGTACTCTTTTAGCTTAACTTTGTGTTTACCTGTTGTGTTGCATCTTGACTATAAAGGCTTGAATCCAGGAATGAGGTACTTTCTTTGTGGACTTTGAACTACATGCATCTCTTGGGCAGAGATGTTAGTAGATTATTTAATGTAGAAATGGATGGAATAGTGTAGTTGTTAAGAGCCAGACTCCCCGGGTTTAGATGCTTGCTTGCTACTGACATATTACCTGAATAACCTTGGAAAGTTACTTGCCACACTGTGCCTCAGTTTCCCAGTTTGTAAAATGGGAATAATAATAGTTCCTACCTTATAATTTTGATGGGAAGATAAAATTATACACACACACACACACACAGCTCTAAGAATAGTACATGGCACATAAGTGCTATTAAAGTATTTGTTATTGTTATTAATATTAAAAAGTCCTTAGTGTATAATATAGTGTAAGCCAGGGCATGTCTTTTTCTCCTTCCTTTTAATTCAGGAAATATATTCTTATTATTTATCTGCACAGTGAGTTATGAAATCACTATGAATTTAGGGTTTTCCCTGAGTGGCATAAGGGTGGGACTAAATCACAGTAGCCTTCACCCAGGCCCCGAAAGAATTCACATGTCCAGGACGTGGGCTGCTCTTTTGTTAAAAAGCAGAAAGGCCTAAACTTTTCCAGGAACTCCCCACCTGTGTACGTCATTCTTTGTCTAGCTGCAGCCCACGTGAGTGTATTTATCCATTTTGATTAGAAGGTGAATCGATAGTCAAGCATATAGAGTCCCTCAGGCTTAGTCTCAGAGCTGCCTTCACCTTAAGGCAAAGAAAAACATTCTTTGTTTCCTTCCCTTTGTATCATTTCTTACCAGCATCAGACTTTGGATGAAGTGCCTTGGGGCCCTGATGGGCGATGTAGTATTAGGATGCCTGTATCCTCTTCCTCCCCCTTGACATCACTTGAGGACTCTAGATCCACTGCATGATTTCTTTGGTTATAAAATGCCACACGATTATGCCCCCAGAAATATCTGCAGGGAATGCGATTTAGTGAGGCTTGAAGGGCTCTCAATAGTTATACTGCTTATGACCAAATAAAGAAATAATCAGAAAACTCATGTTATGAGTCATTCAACAAATTTTTATTGAGCACTTAGTATATTCCAGGCCCCATACAATGTACTTTCCTAATATTTATGTTCAAGTGTGGGAAGATAGAGGTGCTGTATATTTTCTGTTTGCCCCTTCAGAGCCATCATCTCTCTTCTCAGCCCTCGTCTGTGTCCTGAGAGGCTGACCTGAATGATTTTTGTCAGGGGCCAGCAAACTACCGCCCACAGGCCAAAGCTGGCTTGCTGCCCATTTTTGTATGGTCTATGAGCTAAGAATGCCCTTTGTAGTTTTAAATAGATGAAAAAAATCCAAAGAAGAATATTTCATGACATGTGAAAATTGTTTTAAGCTCAAATTTCAGTGTCCATGAATAATGTCTTATTGGTACCCAGCCACACCTGTTTGTTTATCGTCTTCTGTGGCTGCTTTCTGCCCTAAAACAGCAGAACTAAGTAGCTGTCAAAAAGACCCTATGTCTTGAGAAGTATGAAATGTTTACAGTCTGGCCCTTTAAAAATAAAATTGCCAAGCCCTAGCCTTCATCAACAGATTGCTTGCCTTGTGCTTCGTGTTGGGCTTGGCTGTGGATAGCTGCTGCTGGAGAGCTCCTGAAGGTGACAGCCCCTGCCGGTGGTCCTCACAGTACAAAACCATTTCCACTCCATGTACCGGCACCTGCTCCTTCCCTTTCCCCTCCAGCTGGGGGGTGCGGAGGGTACTAACATCCCTCACCGTTCCTAGGCCTGGGTACTGCACCATCCCTATGGATTCTCCACGCTCTGCACCTGCTTTTGTAAATAGCTCCTTGATCGAGTGATCCTCAAACTGCCTGATCTGTTTGTAATAATGTATTTCTTACTCAGAACCTAACAGACAAAATAATAATAAAGAAGTAAACAAATCAGAGATCAAGATAATTTTAGATGGTGAAAAAAAATATTAAATAGAACATGAAACAGGGTGATGTGCTAACAGGGGAGTGAGAGGCCCCTCGTGGAGGAGAAGTTTGAATGCTGAGAAGAAAAGAGTGAGGGGGAGATCTGGGGAAATAGCATGTCAGAGTGGAGAGGCTGCTGGTCCGTGTGTATTACAGGAAGGGGGCCTGTGGGCTAGGGGACAGGGAGTCATGGCAGATGAGGAGTGAGAGAAGCAGGAGCCAGGTTACAGAAGGCCTTTGGAATATCAAAGATTAACTATTGCTCAGATTCCATGGTCACCATGCAGCCTTGGGACAGCGATTTTGCTTCCCAGGTAGATCTCCAAATAAATATGACCGTCATGTTGATTCAAATAGTTCTATGTAATCGTTATAATTTTCTTTATAAGTTAGGTATGAGGTAAGGGTTTTGTCACAGATACAATGGGAATATTTAAACAAGGATGGCATAACTGAATTTTTAAAAAAATTACTCTGGCTGTTGTCTGGAAAGGAATTGTTTGATGGCAAGAGTGGCTGGACATACGCTGGTAACAGGCTGGCGTTATGCAGTCACGGGCAAGTCCCCGACCAGAAGGCCATGGCTGGGCGCTGCTATTAATTTCTGTTATCTTCCAGTGGAACTTGGGAGAAGTTACTGTACTTAGGTCTGACATTAAAGAATGGAATAGTCTGTAGGTGGGACCATGATGATTGGAATTAGGTTTCATTAACTTCTTGGTACATCCTACTTGGATTTTCATGGAGAAGGCATTTCATTTCTTTTGCTTATTTCTTTGGGAGATACTGTGTCATTTTCTGCATTTATAACTCCTTATAAAGCTTTAAAAGCCAAAAACTACCCTCTCTTCAGACAAGAGAGAATGAAAAGCCAGTTTTTGGATAGATTTTAATACCTGGTTTCTGTGAGAGAGCAAAACAAAAAAAAATTTTGCATAAGCAGTTTGTGATCGTGTTTTGATTGCACTAACTGGTTTTGATTGTGTTCTTTGTACTTCTTTGAATTGTTTCTTTGGGTTTCCTGGTCAGGGTACTGTGGTTAACTTTTGTATTCTTTTTTTCACTGTTTCAGCTACCTTCCTGTACAGGCCATACCTTCTCAAGGCCGGTTTTCATTCTTCCTGCCTCCACCTCCCCACTTGTACACTTTGTCTCTCTCTTTCTCTGTCTCTCTGAGAGCTCTTGTAGAACTAGACCCTTGCTGGCATCTTACCATCATTTAGAATAACCTGCAGAGGGAGCTGTTCTTCAGTTGGGATTGCATTGCAGGGTGGTCAGAATATTTTGCCACTTCCCTTCCTGTTCCTCTTCCAGGCAGCTTTGGGCACCTCCATGTAAGAGATTTTGCCCGCTTCTCAATTGTCGGCCTCCTGCTGTTTGGATGAACGGTGTGAGCCCAGGAGTGATCCTTCTCGGGCAATTTCTCAAGACTCTTCAACTACCTTCTTTTGTCCACTTAGAATTGTCTTTTCTCTCAACTTCTGTGTTTTACTTACTTTTACCTGTTTCCTCTGGTATATGTGGTAAGTTTTTTTGGTTGGGGCTATACATAGTGTAAAACGGAACCATAAGCATATCCAGTCGTTTATTCAGCAAATGTTTATTGGATGCCTCATATATAGCATCCAATATAGTGACTGGAAAATTTTTGTCCTCAAGGAACATATAACACCATGCGTGAGCTGAGCACGCCAGCTAATGGTTATAATTGAATATGATAAGTATAATAGATGATTATTACAGAGGTAATAAAATGTTGTGGTTGACAGCCCAGATTCTGGAGCCAGTCAGCCCTGGTTCAAATCCCAGTTTCACCACTAGTTGTCTCTGTGTTCCTGGGCAAATTACTTAAACTCTCTGTATCTGATTTTCCTTCTCAGGAAAAAGGAGATGTTGTAAGGATTGGGTTAATATAGTAAAATAAGTAGGAGAATACCTGGTATATATTAGTGGCTAAATAACCACTATCTATTATTATTAATACCCCCCTCATAATCCTGACAGGATTAAACTTTGAAAGGGGGCATAGAACTTAGTGTGTGATAGCTGACACTTAGAATCTGGAGAATTTTTTAGAGCAGTCAATAAAAAGCCAATTTCTGGTTCTTGAGATTACACAGTAAGTAAAAATATAGGATTAAACCCTTAAAGATACTTTCAAAATATTTTCCCCTTGCATTCATGAATTAAACTCAAACCTTCTGTATCTGGCTTGCTTTGTTGCTGCAAGAAGAATAAATGAATCTTTCCTGTTTACTAATAGAGCCAGTTGCACTGGTTTTAGGGAACATTTTTCATCATGTAATTCTGGACTTCAGTGCCTACCTCTTTTTAAATTAGCTGTCTTCTCTGTGGCCTTTTGAAGGAAATAGGTGACTGCAAAAACAATATGTTGGTTTTAATTCTCATTTTTCAGTGTTGTACTTTTTAAGTGGTATCTGTACAGGAAGAGCCTTCAGAGGTTCCTTTAGGTATGAAGTATAGAAAGCATAAGGATCAGGTGCCTAAACTTCAGCAGCATTCCCACCCACCAGTAATCCTAATCTTCCAAATGTTTTTCTGAAGTCATTACCCCCTCCAAGGTTGTGTCTTATTAACACATCCTTTTCTTTGGCATCTTGAGGGAGTGTGTCTGAGACAACTTTTAATCCTCATGAACTAGCACATATTAGCTGCTCCATCACTATTTGTTGAATGAACAGATGAATAAATGATTTTAGTGTCTAGGTCTGTCATAAAATATGTTGAGAAATTACCCATCTAGATAACTTACTTTTCTCTTTCCTTTCTTCCTTCTGAGTCTTATTTGTAGACAAGAAACTATGATATTTTATCTCCCAACAGGACTTCTGAATCCAGTTGTGCAGTTTTGGATAGAAGCATCCAGACAGGAAGACAGGTTGGCAATGAAATTCAACCCATGCTCTGCTCACCAAATCACCCTGCAAGCAGGCATCTTATACAATCTCTCCTGCCCAGATAGGGCACTTTTATCTAATTTGCATATAGGCACTGTATAGTCTAGCAGTGGCTATGGCAGTAAATTCAGTATTCTATTGTTATGTTCTATGATTACCAAAAGCAGAAAGGGAATAGGATGAGTACACAGTGCCTTCTTTTATTAAGCCTATTGCCCAGATGTAGATTTATCAGAGTAGGAAAACCAGCTTCCTCTTCTGTCACCCAGCTCTGTGATCTCTACACTTCAGAGCAGTTTGCTGATATTTTCAGGAGGTTTCATAATCATGTGGAAAACTCATTAACAGTCCTTTCTCTCTTCCAGAATATTTACTTTAAAAGCATCTCCTACTAATGACAAATTTTAGCACCATCTGTATGTAGGTGAGCTGGAAGGAATTTAAAAGCAAAAGCCCCACAGAATCCCTAATTGCCCTATTAGCCAAGATTTTTCAATTCATGCTTCCAATGACTCTGTTGTGAGAACTGCTAACTATTAGAAAAATGAATAGTTTATGTCTTTTCCCTGTGCATATCCTGTTGGGTTCTGCTAATGACTAATGAAGGGGCTGGAAAGCATGGGCACAAATCAGCCAAGTGCTCATTGAGCTCCTGCTGGGATGTGAAGAGTACAAAGATTGAAGACAACTGGGCCTGGCCTTCCTGGGGCCAGGAAGGGTCCAGCCCACAGGTCACAGCTTCAGCTTTGCTTGTCTCTTGGCTGGTGGTGTGATTTCAAATGCATCCTTTCATTTCCTCCCCAAACTGATAGATTATAGGGTTCACCTGGGTAACTCTAATGAAAGGTGGAGGCTGGTAAGATAAAGGAGGATGGGATGGGGATGGACAGGTGAGCAGTGGTTCCTTCTAAAGGGGGCAGGAGCCAACTCTATATCCCAAAGTGTTTCCAGACATCCCAGTGTTTTCAAAGGAAACTAGAAAATTTAGTTTTTGATGTGAAACCTAATGAGTTTTTAAATGTTGGCTTAAATTCTTTCAAAATAATATGGGAAAAATAAAGAACTGCTATGAGCAGACTGTATCTAATTCTTGGAGGAGGAGGAGGCTAATATGGAAGTCAGGGTTCTTCAGGGAAATAGTACCAATAGGTGATATATACACACACATGCACACATATACAAATGCACATACATACACATATATAAAAACATACACTCACACACATACACACATGTACACACATGCACACACATACACATATACACAACACATACACACATATATATATACACACACACAGTTGACTATTGAACAATGCAGAAGTAAGAGGTGCCGACCCCTGGCAGTCAAAAATCCACACATAATTTTTAATTTTCTCCAGAACTTAACTACTAATAGCCTACTGTTGACCAGCAGCCTTACCGATAACATAAACGGTCGATTAACACATATTTGGTATATGTGTTGTATACTGTATTCTTACAACAAAGTAAACTAGAGAAAAGAAAATGCTAAGAAACTCATAAGGAAGAGAAAATATTTTTCCTATTTATTAAGTGGAAGTGAATCATCGTAAAGGTCTTCATTCTTGTCTTTACATTGAGTAGGCTGAGGAGGAAGAGGAGGGGTGGGTCTTGCTGTGTCAGGGGTGGTAGAGGCAGAGAGGTGGAGGAGTTGGAAGGGGAGACAGGAGAAGCAGGTTCACTCAGTGTAATTTTTATTGAAAAACATCCACATTTAAGTGGACCTGCGTAGTTCAAACCCATATTGTTGAAGGGTCAAATGTATGGATATCTATATATAAAATCTATAAATATATATCAATATATTTATATAAAATTTATAAATATTATATTTATAAAGTATTTATATATATATTTATATAAAAAGAATTAAGGAATTGGCTCATGATTTTGGGCCTGGCAAATATAACACCTGTAGGGCAGGCCAGCAGGCTGAACATTCAGGCAGGAGTTGATGCTATAATCTTGAGGCAGAATCTTTTCTTTTCTGGGAGGCTTTAGTTCTGCTTTAAGGACTTCCACTTATTGGATGAGGCCCACTGACATTATTGAGAGTAATTTCCTTTACAGTCAACAGAGAGTAGATGTTAACCAGATTTACAAAACACCTTCACAGCAGTACCTCGATGGGTGTTTGATTAAAGAACTGGGTACTGTAACCTAGCCAAGTTGACATGACATACCGCGGGTTTGGGGAAGATGGGGGGATGCTTTTAGGGCTATTTCTTGTATAACAATTAGCACAGGGTCCCACATACTCCATAAATATTGCATTTCAATGCAGTGACTTAATTCTAACCTCAGCTGGAGGAGGAATTGTCTTATAGTAAATAAAATTTAAAGCTTCAAGTCTGTATTAGTCGGGGATCTACTAGGAGATTTTATATATGTATGTATATATATCCTAGTAGATATCTATCTATATACAGAGAGAGAGAGAGAGAGAGAGAGAGAGAAGGTATTAGTCACACCAGTCATGGGAGCCAAATCCCGTAATCTATTGTCTGCAAGTTGGAGGCTTGGGGATGTCCTTGGTGTAATTTTAAGGCTTGAGAACCGTAGAGCCGATGGTACATATTTCAGTCTGAGTCTAAAGGCCTGACAATAGTCAGGCAGAAGGAGGGCAGATCCAACCTTCGCTCACCTTTTAGTTCTATTCAGGCACTCAGTGAATTGGGTGATGCCCATTCATAGTGGGGAGGGCGGTCCACTTTGCTGAGTCCACCAATTCAAATGCTAATCTCTTCTGGAAACATCTTCACAGACACATCTAGAAATAATGTTAATCAGTTACCTGGGCAGCCCATGGCCCAGTCAAGCTAAAACATGAAACTAACCATCAGAAAAGCTTCTCGCTTGCACGGGATCCTTCCAAAGTGCTGTACCTCATTTCGTGTTCATAACACTGAATTCTTTTTCTTGGTCATTCTCTGCTGTATGAGCTTCAGACCCCTCAAAGTCTGGATCTGCTCAGTCAGCTCTGCCACTATTTCGTGCCCATCAGCCTATTCCTCTGTGTTTCTGAGCCTCAGTCTCTCCATTTGTAAATTGGGGAAGATAATTCCAACCATCTTCTGGGGTTCTTTGAGGGTTAAGAGAAGAGGCTATGCCATTAAGAACATATAAAAAATCTAAATGCTTTCTCCTAGTTTCTGCTTCTCAAAAGTGTTCTAGTATTAATATTTTTTTAGCTAAAAAAGTAGCACCAACTTCTTGTACTCAGTAAAATAGGTAATTTAAAGTGAGAATATATAATTCCCCCTCCCCAGGGACAACGTAAAGAGTAATTGTCATTTTCAATAACTAGCTTTCCAAGTGCTTCATATTGGATATGTAGGCATCACCTACCAGGGTGAGTGGTAACTGGGCCCCTCTTTGGGTATTGCCTGGGGCCTGGCCCTGTGCTGAGGCTCATACACACGATTATCCAACCTATTACAGCATCAGTGAGGCAGGTATCGCCATCCCCATTTCTCAGATGGGGAGACTTAAATGCCGAGAGGTTAAGTTTAACATGCCCAGGGTCAAGTTAAGGAGCAGAGCTGAGATTAAAACCCTATGGCGTACTATTCTCTTAGCTGGGATCTGGAGTAGAGAGGTAAATGAGAGCAGCTGCTGGGAGGGGTGAGGAAAGGTTTTGGTTATGGTAGCCACTTAACCAAGTAGAATCAGATCCTGAGCACTGGTTTCAGAAATGAAATCCTCTGCTGCCTCCTAGGCAGCCACATCAGGTCTGCTTTGGATGGTTGTGCAGGCTGTGCATTGCCCAAGACTCCTCATCCTGGGCAAGTAGAGTCTGAAATCTAACCTGCGCTTTACCCATAAATAGAGGCTCTTCGAGAATTCCATTAGCCCAGAGGAATGCCTTTTTCTACTGCGCACAAGTCATTTTGTAGAGCTGGAGGCCCTGGCCAACCTTAAATATTTTCCCTTTCTTTCTACAAGTCTTTCACAATTTAAAAGCTCTCCCTATTCCTTTCTAAACATTTGAATCTTGCTAATCTTATGGTCCATCTCCTTTGTAGAAATTCTCTTGACTTCCTCATCCACTGTGCTGTGATCTTAAATCCCCCTCAGCTCCATTTCATTCATTCATTCATCAACAAACATTTATTAAACATTTACTATGTGCCCTGTACTGTTTTAGGTGTAATTAGAATAGGGGTACACTAAGATGTGAGTGAGGAAGAGTCTTTGTAATGAGGAAGCTCAAATTTTTGCAGGGAAAAGTATTATGCAAAAATAGTTACAATAACAAATTTGTGTGTTCGCTGAGTGCTTGGTATGTTCAAAGTGCTTTGCTTGCATTCCTTCATTTGAGCCTTCCAGTAATCCCGTGAGGGTTGATGTGACTAGTATCCCCATTTTATATTAGGTTGAACCATGTGACATTGCCATGGCCTTTGACATAGGTCAGAGTAGTTGTAGGATAGGAGTTTAGTATGTTTCAGCCTAAGCTATGAAAACATCAATATTGAATCCACTGATGATATATATAAATAGATATGCTCATTATAACATAATCTAAATCTGCTAATGATGGAGTGGTTTGTGTTGGCAACAGGATTCTACACTTTTGTCTTCTAGCATATTTCTACTTTTTTTTGCCAAACATGAAAACACGAAGGAATGACTGAAACTTTCTCTAAAATTTATGAGATGGTCTTATTTTTATGATAAAAGACTTATTCTTCATGCCCTCTGGTAAATTTTAAATTTTATTCAAATTAGGTTAAATCACAGCAGACAACTAAAAATCGTGTTGTTATTCTCTTTAAATTCATTTCTAAGCAACTCACTGTCTGAGGTTTATAAAGTCCCCAATACTTGTAATTTTCAAATTTTGAAATATCAAGTGGTCAAAGTATCACTACACATGTGGTTCTCAAGTGTTGGGGGAAGAAGGATTTTGCCCTCCCCAGGGACAGTTAACAACTGTAGGGAGGGGGATTGCTAATGGTATCTGGTGGGCAGGGGACTGGGATGCTGCTCAACACGTGAGGTGCACGAAACAGCCCCCGACAACGAAGAATCATCCAGCTCAAAGGTCAGTAGTGCCGAGGCTGAGAAACCCTGTGCTTCATCGTTATATGGAAGAACATGCTCTGATTTTTAGACACATGTGTTAGGGCTGTAACGTTTAATGGATGTACAGAAAAACACGTAGCTTGCTTGTACAAGCTGCAGGTTACTTGCTTTGAATAATTATATGCAAAAATGTAAACATGGTCACGTTATTTTTATTTTTATTTTTTATTTTTTATTTTATTTGTAATTTTTTTTTCTTTTTATTGCAGCATATTATGGGGGTACAAGTGTTAAGGTTACGTACATTGCCCTTGCCCCCCTCCCCACTCTAGGCAGAGCCTCAAGCCTGACCATCCCCCAGACGGTGCACATCGCACTCATTGTGTATGTATATACCCATCCCCTCCTCCCCACTCCCATCTGCCCGACACCCAATAAATGTTGTTCCTGTGGGTCACGTTATTTTTAATAACTCACAAACATAACTTATTTGAAAATGCATTAAATGCTTTTTGCCCCAGCTATTTTAATATAAAGAGTTCGAACTTGATCTTTATAATTATGTGGGCATGAACGAATGCTGAACTAGGACTAAGGAGTTTTAAAGTGTGTGTGTGTGTGTGTGTGTGTGTGTGTGTATATATATTCCTGAGTCAATAATTTTTCTTAATCTTTAAGATCATAAAATTGAGGAAGCTTTCTGAGAAACCTAGTCTGTTTTCTGGGCAAGAGATATTTGGGGAGAGTCTACCCCACTTGTTGTCCTTTTTCTTTAGTTTCTTCTCAGACTACACTGTCTTGTCTAGCAATGTGGGCCTTCTACACATTTTCATCATGGCTAGAGTGTTGCTTTCTATGCACCAAGAGAAAAGTTTACTGGAAGCATCTTCATCTTCTTCCACTAGGTAATATATATAATCTGTAGAGTTCTGATGCACGGTATGTTCATGGTGCAGTTTGGCATGGACTTCCTTGCTTTTGCTTTGTGAATTGTAATCAGGGAATCATTTGAACTGCCTCATCTGTAGCTCTCTCCAGAGGCCCCACCCCTTGTTCCTAGTGGTAGTTGTCCCAGGCCTGCATTCAGACAAATGAGTGTACAAGGCACGGTCACTGCTCTGCACCTCACGTGCTTCTGGTGAGTTTTGTCCTTTTCAGATCTTGTCCATGCCAAGCATGTTCAGAAGCCACGCAGTAGCAGCCCGTCAGTACAACATGCAATAATAGTGTAGCCTGTCAGGCCATCCTTCACACTGTATTTTGGGAGTTGAATTAAACTGGAACAACTGTCACATCCTCTTTTAGCAGGCACTGGACGAGGTCCCTCTGTTGATAACATGTGCTAGCCATTATCATATATTTGGGTGTGCTCCAGTTATTCCTATCCTTGGTCACTAAGAATTTCCAAGCATAGATCATCCACAGTACCTTCTTGTCTTTGTATTTCAGTTGGTATCAGTTGTAGGGAGCCTTGTTAATTTCAACTTTAGCAAACCCTACTTATTCCACTGAAAAGAGACCCCTAGCTTGGCATAGATCCTTAATGTTTATTGTTTCTTCAGAATTCATAAGGCATAAATGTTTGTTTTATTTTTTTAGACCCTTATAACCATGGAGACACACATGTTTATTTTAGATAATGATTGGAAAAATACAGAAAAGTACAATGTAAAAAATTACTTGTAATTTTACCATTTACTGTTGAACTTTTAGGCACATTGTTTTATGTATATCTATGCATAAATAGACATGGGTTTTCTTAACAAAATAAAGATCATACTGTCATTTAGCTTATTTTACTTAAAATAACAATCATTTACCCATATCCTTATGGAATTTGGGTAACATTTTAAATGACTGTACAATGTTTTAACAGATAGCTGAACCATAACATACATGCAAATATATAGAGACATAAATATTTATTTCTTTACCAGTTGCTTTTGTTCAACATTTACATTTGTTCCACTCTTTTCACTGTGACAGTCAGCTACACATTTGTGCACATCCCTGATGGCTTGTCCTAGACATAGAGTTGGTTGTAAAAGGCTGTTAATATTTTTAAGCCTTTTGATACACATTGCCAAACAACCTTCAAAAGATGTTTGCCACTTAATGTTCTTATTCTGAATTGATTAAAACTTCTAGCATTCATCCTTGATTTTTTTACATCTTCCAATGGGGATTTCTCTACTCTCTCACCATTAAGGATATTATTTTATAAGAGTATTTGCTATTTTAATTTTTATAAAAAGTATTTTAATTAGGAATGGATGTTGGATTTTACGAAATGCCTTTTGGACATCTATCTCTGTTACATAATTTTCATCATTCAGTCTGTTAATATGAGGGATTATATAAATGTGTTTCCTTGCCCTTTGTATTTTTCTGGGTTCTCCTACTTTGGGATGAGTGGGCCTCCTATGTGAAAAGGAAGGTTATGGAGATGTTCTTTTGCTCAGTTAGATGAGGCTGTGCACATTGTCTGCACACAGTCAACTTTTCTTGCATCTATTTGTACACAGTTGCAATAATGGTGCCTGGTGTTTCCTATCTGAGGAGTGCTTTGGCTGTTGATCTAAGGAGGGATGACTTGATTCCAAGGGTTTCCTGTCTTGATACCCTCATATGCTGCCACTCTCTCACCAAGACCTCAAAGTTGAGAGATGCTGGTGAGGCATGTTAGCATTTCTTCTAGTACTTATCATATTACATTGCTTTCTCAGGAGTGGAAGTTAACGTCAAATTTTGTTACTTTCTTTTAGCTCAAATTAGATCATTTATGGCACATATACCTTAAAGTTTACGATGAAATTTGGAACTGTTGCCTGATTTAAGTGTTTTTGATGTATTATTCTTTGTTGTTATATTCCTTTTCATCAGTGCTTAAATTGATTTTATAAGCTTAAACTTACAGGTATACTCTAGTACACTTGGATAAAGCTTTTTAAGAAGAAAAGAAAAGACATAAATTTAATGTATAGGTCTTAAACAATTTTTTGTTGTATAATGAAAATTCTTTATTAAAAATATTTCTAAGTTTTGAGAATGAACTGATGTGAAGATAACTTAAAATTGTAACATTTTAGTTGAATAGAAGTATGCGTATAAGAGCAATGACTGTGGCCCGGCGCGGTGGCTCACGCCTGTAATCCTAGCACTCTGGGAGGCCGAGGCAGAAGGATTGCTCGAGGTCAGGAGGTCGAAAGCAGCCTGAGCAAGAGCGAGACCCCGTCTCTACTAAAAGTAGAAATAAATTGGCCAAATAAAATATATATATATAATTAAAAAAAAATTAGCCAGGCATAGTGGTGCATGCCTGTAGTCCCAGCTACTTGAGAGGGTGAGGCAGAGGGGTTGCTTGAGCCCAGGAGTGTGAGGTTGCTGTGAGCTAGGCTGATGCCACGGCACTCTAGCCCAGGCAACAGAGTGAGACTCTGTCTCAAAAAAAAAAAAAAGAGCAATGACTGTGATATCATTCCTAGTGTGTTGGCATTATCTAATAAATTTTAATTTTAGCCACTCCAATTATTTCAATCACTTTCTGAGGCTTGAAATAATTTTCTGAAAACTAGATTAAATGGATTAAATGTTACATGATTCACCTTCTTAAAAGTATGGAGAGAATAATATTTTTAAGAGCTTTCTGCTGTAATATTTTGGTGCATGCTAGACACTATGCAGTTGTTCAGTTTAGGCTGTGTTCATAACAGAAATTTAGTGTCCATAATTAAAATATCTGTAAGCTTTTCAGTAGTTTTATACATCTCTACAAATTTATAAATATGAGAAATCTTGTAAGTGTGTGTAATAAACTTCTAGACATGTGTTCCTTTGCAGTGGAAAAAATATAAGTTGAAATCTTATGATGTGTTATAGCAGGAGCCAAAGTCACTATGATTTAATGAAAAACAAATTTAAGTTGAAGAACTCTAGAATATATAGGGCTGTGGAAGTTACCAAACAAAGCATTATCTGAGAAAAGTCTTTATAGATAGGAGGGAAAACAGGCAGCTTGATGCTGACAGTGAATGTCAAGTTTTAACAGTTAGCTTTACTAAAACCATTTATTTGCAGCAATTCTCGGTGGGGTTGATCACACTTCTAATAATGCTTGTGAATCTGTGTTTCAGAGCTACTCTAAACATGAGAAAATCATTCACAAGGTATTCATTTTAACTCATAAGCTTAACGTGATATAATAATGGATTGATCGCTCCATTTAAAAGAATTTTGAAAAGAGGATATTTTGATTGGAATATAACCGGTGCCTATTTCAAGTTTTCTTAAGGTAATAATCTCACATAATTGTAGCATCCTCAGTGTGATAGAGTGAAAATTGCACATTGAATATGGCCCCACTTTTCTGCATTCAATGAATATATTGCTGTAAAGCAATAGGTAAATCACATTTAAAAATCAATTGAATCATTTTAGATATATTAGAGGATCGCTGTGTGCAGAAAAAAACCCATTTGGGCAAGATTTCATGGACTGATATGTCATCTCCTAGTTTATAGTATTTAAATATGGATTTTCTCAGACTTGTTTAAAGTGCGCGTTGTCGTTAATCATTCTGTCACCCAAACTTGACTTAGCCATGCGGTCATTGCACATTTTTGGAGAGATTTGGATGTGAAAGCAAAACTGTATATGGAGTTGACAGCTAAGAGAAGGAACAGATTTCTACATGTATATTTTATTTTTGTTTGAGTTTTGTTTTTTCAAGGTTATGTATTTCAAAATTATACAGTTCTACAAGGTTCACAATGAATAACAGTAGTCCTTTTTCTGCCTCTACTGGGCTCAATTCCTCCTTCCCGAAGTCAACCACTTCTATCTTTTTGAGCTTTTTCTCCTAAGTTTTACCTTTATATTTTCAAAAAAAAACATGGTTATACTGTCATTTCTTGATTTGTTTTTGAGTTATAGACATTATCTGTTGACATTCTTTGGAAGATGAGGACCAAGCCCTTCACCACAACTAAACTAGATTCTACGACCCACCCCCATTAGAGGTATATCATGATGTTTGTAAGAATCAGTGTTTAGTTTTCTAATATTTTATTATGTAAATGTGATGGAATGTTAAATTCTGTTTCATCCAAGGCAACATGAAACAAAACGTAAAATTCCAAAGTGAGATGCAAGACCAAAATGAATGACCAAGAACCAGCTGCTTGTACAGGGGTAGTTAAGGAGAGCTTACTGTGTTGGAAACCTTGCCGAGGTAAATTAAAGATGAAATTAAATATGCAAGTAAATGGAAAGATATGCTCAGAGTTTGGTGGGGCAAAGACTGTCTGAGTGTGTCCTGTGAACATACATGAGTCTCAGCAGTGAGGGCTGGCCTGGAGCCATTGCTACTCTGGCTGTCAGGTGGGGTGACAACAGAGGGTGTCTGTGTGGAGTGATGGAGGGGCTCTGGGGGATCTGATTGATTTTCATAGAGACTTTTAGTCTCTCATCTTTCCTAGGTAATCTATTGCCCCTAAAATTGGGTCCTTCAGGGGGCTACAGTACAAATCCTCTTAGAAAAAGAGTTCCTCACTGCTGACAAACTTCCTCTTGTCTGCTATTTTCATGTGCTCACCAGCCTTCAAAGTTTGTTTTTTTCCTCCTCTTCTTTGTCCTTTTTTGCCTTAAAAAATTTCTCTGCTATTACAACAGGTGGAGTTTTGAGTCATATGTCTACCATGACTCTGTATTCAATCTACAATATTTACCTGGAGTCTTCAAATTTATTCTAGCAGAAAGGTGTACAAAAGAAGTATACCCATAGAATAAGAAGGCAAATAATTATTTAACTCTTTTGAGGAAACAGAGGTATTTGAATATGTGTACGTTTCTTCTTTTCTGTTCCTGAACTCAAGTCAGCTGTTTCACCTTCTTGAAGAGGGAAGGGAAGTTATATGATCATATCCAGAGTGGGTAACCATGTTTCTTGAGACAAGTGCTCTCCTGGACAGCAGCCACCGTGGAGGTGCACCGTACATGTATTCCACTTGTACACATTTGACTACACCAATTCAAAAGAATAAGGGCTTACAAAGTATATCCCTTTGACCATGGGGCTCTATGTATTCCCTCCCTCAAAACTTTTTTAAAAATGAAAAATACAAATAAAAACTAGGAGAATCAATTCTTGACTTTTGTGCTTTCAAACACTCAAGTTATAGAAATTAAAGATGCTTTAAAAGATTATTCAAAGATCACTTTGTCTATGTGTAATTTTCTATTACAATCTGATTTTAGATCCAAACTCTTGTGTTCGATGAGAATTCACTGTAATGATTGTGCTCCAATATCCAGAATCAAAATATTGGATGGATTCTTATTCCTGTGGCTGTGTGGTATAGTAGGAAAAGTTGAGTCTTGTAATTCATACAACCTTGGGTTCAAATTCTAGCTATGCCATAGTGGACATATTATTTACAGTTCCTGAATCTTTGGTCTTCTTGCCTCCAGAGTGGTTGCAGTTATAACTACATAACAGGTTTACTTTAATAGTTAAAATTATGCAACACTTTAAGTACCATGAAGAATGCTATGTACATAGTAGATGCATAAAATATTAATTACCTTGTTGGTCCCACAACTGAGAATTCACTTACCATTTTCCATAAATCAGATATCTCATTTCCGGGAGGTTGGTGCAGGCTCAAGAATATTTACTCACATTTATGGAGTACTTACTACCTTGCATTGTTCTATGTTCTTTATTGACTTCTTCAATGACTTTCTAAACTCATATTAGAGTTTTTAAATTTCAAAAACTCCGAGGTAGCTGTAGTTTTCATTCCTACTTAATAGATAAGTAAACTGAGGCTCAGAGAGATTAAATAACTTACCCAAGGATGCAAAACTGTCAGCAGGTAGAACTGTGATTAGAACGCAGAATAACGAAAGCATTTCCCAGTTTGATTTAGGAGAAAAGATAAACTCTACTTTTTTCTTACAGTTTGTCTTTCTGGAAAATTTGTATTAACTCTTTGTGTTTAATGAAAAATCATAGGAAAGTTTTTATATAAGGGAATAACATGAAATATAGGCAAAGGCAATATATGTAACCTAAACATTTGTACCCCCATAATATGCTGAAATAAAAAAAGAAATATTATATATAGATTCCATTTTTTTTGGTTATAAATTGGGGAAACCTAACTCAAAACTAGTTTAGGCAAAAAGCGGGGATTTACATGGGATTCAAATAATGGTTAACTCACCAAACTGTAGAAAGAGCACAAATGCAAATGGGCTGAGGAACAGCTGGCACCAGAGAATTAAGCTCCGCTAGGGCTTGCTTTCTGTGTTTCATCTGTGCCTCTCTGTGCATGTTGACTCCTGCCTTTCTCATGTAGATAGGCCTTCTATTCAGTGCAAAAAGCATAGCTGCTGACCACCTACATTTGACATTTTATATGATTTAAGCCATGTGACAGAGCTGACATTCCTTCTCAGATGCAGGTTGTAAGATCCCAGGAAAGGACTTGGAGCAGTTAACTGTAGCCTGAGAGTAGCGTCATAAAGAATATGGCATCTCTTGAATCAGCATGGTAGACAGGATTAATGAGGTGAGGGCAAGTAAATCAGTCAGGAATACTTTTGGCTGCAAGTAACAAAATGGTGTTAACTAATGGTGCCTTAATATGAAGGGATATTTATTTATTTACCGTTGCAACAAAAATTCTGGAGTTAGGGTTGAGTGATTTATTTTAGTGACATCATTATAACAGTTTAAACTTATTCCATTTTTTTTACTCTGTCTTTGCTGTATAGGCTTTTCATATTTCTCCTTGTCATCTCTTCTTCACAAGGTGGCTTTCAGAAGTCCAAATATCACATACTCATTCAAGACAAGAAGAAGGAAGGTGCATGGTTAGCAAAATTTCTTCTTCCTTCAGTTCTCTTATCTCTTTTCTCAGAAGTCCACAGTGAACTTCCCATTTTGACTCATCAGCCAGAATGGAGGCATGTGAATGTCTCTTCCTTTGAAGTAGTCTGGGAAAATAAGCAACTAGCTTATTAGCCTTTGTTGTGAGAGGCAACAACTGAGTAGGGGTTAGGAATGGCTATTGCTTTATCCAGTCAACAATGTCTGCCATTGTGGGTGAAGACGAGGGCAAAGCTATAAGCCACTGTGCAAATGGAGAGGAAGGCTAATATGCAGACAGTCTCACAAAGATGTATAACACATGATGTATAAAAAGTCAGGAGCTTAGGCCTCAGCAACTTTGAATTATCTTCAAGAGAGTAGACGCAGCCAACTGCATTCTTTTCTTTGCCTCCCAAATAGGACTTGGGCTTTTCTGTGTTCAGGCTCAGCTCATGTGACTTTCCTCCCCCCAAATTTTGTTTCTTCTTTTCTATATATGCGAGAACTTTTAACTTTATCTCAAGGCTCACCTCAACTTTCCAAACTCATGGTGGCATCTCGGACCACTTCTTTTCTTTTTATTTTTCATCACTGGTCAAAACAAGACCCTCTTTTATTTTATTTTTTCCATTCCTTATTCCCATTCCACTTCCCCATAGGTGGCCCTTCTAACGTATTAAATGTGTATCTTTTTATTCACTTGTATTCTTGCAAAATGCATATTTTGCATACATTTAACTTACATAAATATTATCATGTTGTATATTTCCTTGTTTATTTATTTAATTTCAGCATCTTATGGTGGTACAAATGTTTAGGTTACATATTTGCCCCACCCGA
>CAUYRT010010259.1:0-34266 GCA_963574885.1 Lepilemur ruficaudatus
GGGGTGGGGCTGTCTGAGACCTGCAGTTTGGAGCAAGTCTCACTCCTTTCCACCCTCCCCGGCTCCGCAGCTTCTCCTGGGCCTCTGCCAGCGGGCAGGACCCCACGCCAGCGGGTCTCCCCTGGCTGTGGTGCAGGCTGGGAGTCTCCCTGCCCAGGATAGCAGCCTGGGCTCTGAACACGGCCCTCCCCTGCAAGGAGAGTTGCCCCTCAAGCATGCTGATCCGCCCCCAAAGGCACACACACCAAGTAGGCACGTTCACTAATGTCTCTTCTGTGCCCCAGGGCAATGCAAGACCTGGGTGCACCAGGTCTGGTTTGCAGGTCTTATTCCTGGATCCCGGAATTCAAACCGTGACCCCACCAGGAAGTGGCGCGTCGGTCCTAAGTCACCCACAGGGTGCCCAAGCTGGGTCGATGTCTCTCAGCCTCAGGATCTTCCCTGTTTTTCTGGAGTCACTGGGCCAGCAGTGCCTGGGAGGGCTGGTGGATAGGGAGCTCACAATCTGAGTACCCCTCAGTCTGCTGTAGGGCCCCAAATGGGAAGGTCCTGTTCCCTTGAGATGCCTCCTGGTGATGGCTAAATTGTCTCTCTCAGCAGCCGCGGGTAGGGAAGGGGGAGGGGAGAAGGAGGCAATATGGCATCTGCCGATCGGCTTGAGTCTGTGGGCTGGGAGGTGTCCCGGGGGAGCTGGGAGCCTGGTGCCGCGGCCACAAGAGGCTCACCGCTCACCAGCAGCAGCCATCTCTGGGCTGGTGTTAGGTCTCTCCAACCGCCCAGGAGCCCACTAGCAGTCCGAGATGCAAGGGAGGGGAAAGTTAGCCGCTCCACCTACCCTTGTCGCTGGTCTCCAAGCTTCTTGGGGGCTTTCTCCTTCCAGTTCTCCTCTGCAACCTCCTCCTGTGGAGTCTCTCATGGTCTCAGGTATCCCTCCTTCTGACCCTCGTCCGATGTATACTTGTCTGCTTGCTTAATTCTCCCGCTTTCTTCTAAAATCTGTCTTTTTGGCGGAGACACTCTGGCTGGTGGCTTTACTCGTCCGCCATCTTTTCTCTTCAGGATTTCTGTTTCTTCCTGATTCAGCTTTGGAGGTCATGTGTTTCCAAAAATTTACCCATTTCCTCTCAATTTTCCAGTTTATATGCATAGAGGATTTAACAGAAGTCACAGATGATATTTTGTATCTCTGTAATATCAGTAGTAGTGTCTCCTTTTTCATTTTGATTGAGCTTATTTGGGTCCCTTCTTTTCTATTTCTGGTTAATCTAGCTAGAAGTCTACTGATTTTGTTTACCTTTTCCAAGAAGCTACTTTTTGTTGTGTTGATATTTTGTATTACTTTTTGACTTCCAAAAAGTCATTTTGTTCTGCATTTAGTTCTGCTCTGACCTTTGTTATTTCTTTTCTTCTGCTAGCTTTGGATTTAGTTTGTTCTTTTTCTAGTTCCTTCAGGTGTGACATTAGGTTGTCAATTTGTGTTCTGTCTTTTTGATGTAAGCATTTAAGACTATGAACTTCCCTGTTAACACTGCTTTTGCTATATCCAATAGATTTTGGACGCTTGTGTCATGATTGTCATTCAGTTAGAAAAATCTTGATTTCCATCTTAACTTTGTCATTGACGCAGGGATCGTTCATCAGCAGGTTGTTTAATTTCCATAACCTCACATAGATTTGAGAGTTCCTCTTGGAGTTGGTTTCTAGTTTTATTCCACTGTGATCTAAGATGATACATGGAATGATTTCAATTTTTCTGACTTTGTTGAGACTTGTATTGTGAGCTAACATATTATCTGTCTTGGAAAATATCCCATGTACTGATGAGAAGAATATATATTCAGTAGTTTTTCATTACAATATTCTGTAGATGTCTGTTAGGTCCATTTGTTCTAGAGTCCTGTTTAAGCCCAGTGTTTATTGATCTTCTGCCTCTATGACCTGTCCAGTTCTGTCAGTGGAGTGTTGAAGTCACCAGTAATTGTGATGTTGTTATTTCTTTGCTTACATCTAGTAGAATTTGATTTATGAATCTGGTTGCTCCTGTTTTAGGTGCATATATATTTAAGATTGTTATATCCTCTTGCTAAATTTCTCCCTTTATCTTTACATAATAACCATTTTTATATTTTCTTTTTTATCATTGTTGACTTAAACTCTATTTTATCTGATATGAGAATAGCTGCTCCTGCTTGCTTTGGGTTTCCATTTGTGTGGAATATTTTCCCATCCCTTTACCTTGAGACTATGAGAATGTTTGTAAGTTAGATGGGATTTGTGGAGATAGCGTATACTTGGGGAGTGGTTTTTCATCCTTTCAGCCAGTCTATATTTTTAAAATGGTTCATTAAGACCATTTACATTCAACGTTAGTGTTGATATGTGAAATACTATTCTCTTCATCAAGTTGCATAACCTAGTTGCTTTGTTTTCTTTTTTATGTTACTGTTTTATTAGTGTTATGAGCTTTAACTTTTGGGTGTTTTTATACTGGTGGGTAATGATTGCTCTGTTTCATGTATAGAGCACTTTTAAACATTTCCTGTAGTGCAGGTCTAGTGGTGACAAATTCCCTTAGTGTTTGCTTCTCCGGGAAAGATTTTATTTCTCTTTCATTTATGAAACTTAGTTTTGCAGGATACAAAATTCTTGGCTGGAAGTTACTCTGTTTAAGAAGTCTAAAATTGGGACCCCAGTCCCTTCTGGCTTGAAAGGTCTCTGCTAAGAGGTCTGCTGTTAGTCTGATGGGTTTTCCTTTGTTAGTAACTTGTTCCTTTCATCTCACAGCTTGTAGGATTTTCTCCTTCACTTTGACTTTCATCAGGCTGATGACTATATGTCTTGGTGATGTCCTATTTTTGACTCTTTCAGGTGTTTGATGGCCATCTTGCATCTGGATATCTAAACCTCTAGTGAAACCAGGCAAGTTTTCTTTTATTCTCTTAAATAGATTTTCCATACTTATTGCTTTTTCTTCTTCTCCCTCAGGGATACCCATAATGCGTATATTTGTTTGTTTTGCATAATCTCATATTTCTCTCAGTGATTGTTCATTCTTCTTTGTTCTTTTTTCTACATTTTTTACTGACTGGGTAACTTCAAAATTGTTGTCTTTAGCTCTGAAATTCTTTCTCCTATTTTGTCTAGCCTATTGTTAAAGCTTTCTGCTGTATTTTGAAATTCCCTATTTCATTTATTTAAGTTCTGTTATCTCTTTTCTGATGTTATATATCTCTTTAGTAAATTTTTTGTTTATGTCCTGAATTATTCTGGTTTCTTTCAGATAATTTTCTACCATTTCCTCAATTCCATTCATCTTACTTGCCATTCATAATTTGAATTCCATATCTGTCATTTAAGCAATTTCTTTTTGGTTGGAGTTCATTGCTGGAGAGTTATTGTTATACTTTGAGGGTGTCAGGACATCTGTTTTTTCATGTTGCCAGAGTTTTTATGCTGGTTCATTTTCATCTGGTCCCTCTTCTCTCAACTGAAAACAGATAGCAGAACTGAAAACAGATAGCAGATATGGTTCACCTGTTTTCCTCTGCTGGGACCTCCGTTGCTCAGTGAAGATAGGAATGGGTGAAGATAGGAAGATAGGGATGGATGGTGTGCTTGGGTCTTCCCTCAGGAGCTTGGCCAGACAGGAGAAGGGTGGATGCACTGTGAGCCTTTAACACTTTTGCTCTCCTGCATCTCTTCTGTTCCCCTGTGGTTGTCACTGGGCCACTATAGCATTGCTGGCCCTTGGTGCCAGGTGTGCATGTGAGATGGGGTTGGCTGGCAAGACAGGGTATGTGTGTGAGATGGAGGAGATCCACATGGGTGCAGGCATGGACAACAGAGGTGCCAGGTGTGTGAACGGGGTGAGGTGCATGCAAAATGTGGTGCAGGGCATAGCAGGCCTTCGGAGTGGGGGTAGGCCCACTGCATGTGGGGTAAAGAGGGCCCCAATGTGGAGCATAGGGCTGATCAGGGCTCTGGGACAGAGTCGACCCATTGGGCAGAGTGCCAATCCAGGGTGGAGCAGGTCCATGGTGCATGGATTTCACATGCAAAGGGCTGGAGCAGCCACGGGGCAGGGCATATGCAGGGCATGGCACCCGGGCACCTGTGCAGGATGGCATGGGTTCATGGTGTGCAGTCCACCCAGATCCAAAGATGGTAGCTGTGCTGGCTTTTGTCTTGTTTGGGGCCTCCAGGAGGTGGCAATAACTGTGGCAGCAGCTGTCCAGCTGCCCTGACAATGGGCAGTGGGTGCCAATGGCTAGGGGTGCATGCTCCACCGTCGGAAGTGCAGTTGAGGGCATCACCCAGGCCACAGCAGCGGGTGCTGGGCCATGGTCTCCTGCTCTGCTGGGGGTCTCCAGCAGTTGCAGTGGTGGGGTGCACATCATCTGCCCACGGGGAGCATGGGATCATTGGGATTCCCCACTCCCTCCCTGCCTGGCAGGGGAAAGGAGGAGGCAGCAGTCACAGATCTGACTCCTGGACAAAGGTAGAGTTCCTGGGTTGGGATGTTACAATGACACTAGCCACAGCACCCAGGACACACAAGCCAACCATCCCTTGTCTCTGAAGCCAGGCAGCTGCCCAGTCTGCATGCAGGTCTCTGTATCAGTCTGGAGGCCTGCTGTGGTGGAGGGGCCTTCTCGCAGCTCTGGTTGCAGAAACCTCAAGGGAAGTGGGGGCCCCGGATTCTCTCCTCTGTCCCTTTCCCACATATGGGCCCCTTCCCTAATTACTTCTGGTTCTGCCGTGCAGCTCATTCCACTTCTGTCTTCTTCATTTCACTCCCGCCTCCTCTCTGTGGATTCCCAGTGCTCTCGCTGAGATGAACAATCCAAAGGTGGGCATCTATTGGCCACTTTCCATCCTGTCTGTGAGAGCAGTGCTGTGCAAGCTGCTCTAGTCTGCCATCTTGGCCTCCTCCAATAAATAATTATTAAATGAATGAATTGCTTCTAATAGAAAATTATATATTATGACTTAAGTGAATGTATTTATAAAAGGAAAAAATCTTCAGAAAATTAAATTTTATCAGGGAATGAAAATAAACAAGATTGTTTAAGTAGGCTATCTTATACCTGCAAATTATCCAAATTATCTCTGGCCAGAGAAGTGAAAAAAAAACATGGACAGTTTAATTTGGAAAGAGGTTGTCATAGAATCACCCCATAGTTTTTTTGCTATGACAGTCATTCCTTTGGTTTATCCCAAATTGACTTGAGGCGATCTGGATACAAGAGGGCTAGAACATTGCTGACATTTTAAGCAGTGTTTACATGAGTAAACAGAAGTGTTTGCAGCCTGGAAAAATATTAAGCAAATTTGCCAGTTTTATTGAATCTAACTCCAGTGCTCTATTACATGATCAATATTTTTTTAATTCCAAGAATTTCCCCTGTGTTACTTATTTGCCAGGCTCCCAGGATATCAAACTTTGTTTCCTGGTGTTCTGCGGCAATAACTTAGGGAGATACAGTCTGGAGGAGTGATTAGGAGCCAGTGATCTGGCACTAGCTGGCCTGGTCCTGAACTCTCTCTCCTCTGCTTACCACTTTTTGATCTTAATCGAGTAACTCACCTTCTGTATGCCTCAGTTTCCTCATCTGGAGGATGGGGATGATCATAACACCACGCATCTGAGAATTAATAGTTGAGACAAGTAACCCACTTAAAACAGCACCTAGCACTTCACAGGTGTTCAATAAATTTAAGTTCTCTTTCTCAGAAGTGATTTTTCTGCTGGTCTATCTCCAAGCACACCCAATTTCTATCAGATAGTGAAATGAAAATAATCAGCGATTTCAACATGCAAAAAGTGCAATATTTCTTAATAATTTCCTTAATACAAGCTAGTCTTGAAACAAGTCAAACTTTGAAAAGAAAACCTTACAGGCTGCCTGGATGCAGTTTCCCTAGGACAACCACAGTTTGAAAGTGAGATACTGGGAGCCCTCAACTCACATGGTGTTTTCCTGTGCACACCACTGACTTTTCAGACTCTGGCTTTTCAGAGTAGCCTTGCATACTCGGAGACAGCGCTGCTCCATGAGAATGTGCTGTGGTGCCCGAAGGTCTGCAGGTGGCAGCCGGTCTTGTGTGTATGACACTGTTTTTGATTCCCAGAACCTGGGCGACATTTGAAAGGTGAAAGCCGTCTGAGGAGAGCGTACTCAGGGAACGTGGCAACAGAACGCTTCCAAGTCACAGCAAAGGCAGCAAGGGCGGGGGACTGTTGCTTAGAGACGGGACAATCTGAGTAGTAAATTACCATAGATGCTACGGTTATTATGCCATCTTATTATACTTCTTCTAGTTCTCAGTGTGGTATTCTAAGTACCTAAATAATAACCTCCATGAATTATCAGTATGATCCCTGAGTCCCTCACATAGGGCCATAAATGAAAGCATATCAATGATAATAGCCCCTAGTCTTTTATTAAAGTCCTGTGACCTTTAAGTTACAGCAACGTGGGCCGTACATAAATTACCTGCAAGCCAGGCTGCCATGGTGATAGAGTTAAGCCATAAAAATGGCCAGTTTTCAGGGCAACCCCAGGCATGACGAGGCTGGCCAAGAATGATGAAGGAGGAACCGTGAATAATGACACACAGCCAGGACCACTTCTAGGTGTGTGCACCACAGGCAGCACACGGCTCTGACTGAGGATCCATCCTTACTTGCAAATACTGTATTTTCCCACCAGCCGGCCCACTAATTGAAAACCTAAAGTTTCCTGTTGGGTTGAAACATCTTCTTTGGAATGCTTTAAACAATAAATGTTACCTGAGAGTGTTCTTCATTAACTCAGTAGCATCCTTTGATATGTTTATTTGAGTTTATTGATCCATTCATTAAACGTTTATTGAGCAGCTACTATGGGCGTGGCATTAAAAATACAGACATGAAGGCTACACTCATCTCTTGAAGTCAGCACCCAGTCTAGTTGGAAATATAGAAGGGTAAAAAAATCAATCACAACCAACAATGTATGTGGTGTGCAAACAACATTATGTTATGAGAATATGAACATTTTGTTACAATGTTGAACTTATGGAAAATTATATTTTCTGTTAAAAGATATGTTTGCTTCAAAGCAAATACAAATCAAGATTTAGAGGAAGGAGTATAAGCACATTCTCCAGTGTTTAGCAAAAGTGTTTTCTGATGACTTTGTCAACGAACTCTAGGGCTTTTGGAGTTAAATGCTATATTATAAGCTCCATATTTTCTTTAGTGCTAACTATCCTAAGTGATTCTAACTTAATTACCCCTTTAAAAATTGCTATTTGTTCATTCACATTCTCAGCAGCCAAGAGGGCTCGTGCTTCTTCTGGCTCCCGTGATTTCTAACGGCAACAGCCGCTTCTGCTTCTCGGCTTTGTGCATAATTACATGATTCATTGACAATGTGCCGTTTTTCTTCCTGGGAAGAAATCTTACCTCTTAGGGCTCCATTAGAACATGTTTAAAAAGGACAGTGCTACATTAGAGGATTATAAATGTGGAACTTACAGCTTTTGACTTTTAGTTGTTTGTGTGTATTTTTTTAGTATAACTTTGCAGTATGACATACAACCAATGGGCCCTGAGAGGGTAATTTGCTTCTAATTGTAAAATTCAGTCATCATAAGTTAGTTGGCTGTATCAGGACCTTGACCAACATGAAGAAAATTAATTTAAAAGGTATAATCAAATCAGAAAATGAAGTTTCTAAAACTATTTTTTTGTACTAAATTCTTCGCTTTGACAATTTTAGGACGGCCCACCAAGTTAAAATTTGATATGGGTTATTTGCGTTGGTGTTCTTACTGACAGAGATAGCAATATGCTCTTTCTTGTTTTCACTGTGAGGACATGGAATTTCATACAATTCCCAGAATAATTGTATGAAAGTACCTTTTGGATGTAGCCTCAGAGTCTTTGGATTTAGATTGGCCTTTGCTAGTTGCCATTTGTTAGTATTTTCACCCTTGTAAAAATATCTTCATGTATAATAACCACATAGTCAAAGAAAGTTGAAGGAGCTATCATGAAATGATTCCAGTTGAATTATTATTGAGAAATAAAATCATAGGATAATAGAAACATTAAAAATAATGTCTAAAATTATTCTCTGTGAATGTGTAATTCATGTTCCCTTATCCTTATTTATAAAACTGTGGGTTAAAAATTTAAAAACCCAGAAGTTAAAAACTAGAGGCCATATAAATGAATAGCTGAGAATTATTTATGCATGTTTGTTTTCTTCTATGTTATAAATGTGCTGAGTGAAACAGTGCCAAGAAGCATACTAGAGAATCATACACACTCATTTATCCAACAAATTTCTGTGGAAGCCTGGCCACGCGGTCTTCTGGCTAGATGAGCAAGACAAGTCCCTGTCCTCCTGGGGCTTATATTCCAATGGGTGGGGCAGACAATAAACATGCAACCCACGGACTACGGTGTGACTGTCAGGAGGCGCCTGAGGAAGCGGGGGCAGGATGAGGGGAGGGAGAGACGTAGGGAGCGTCACTCAGATCAAGTGTTCAGAGAAGTCTTCCTTCAGGAGGTGATGTTGAGGTCAACCCTGAATAAAACGAGACAGCCATCCACTGGAAGAGTCTGGGAAGAGCTTTCCAGGGAGACAAGATACCAAGTGCAAATACCAAGAGAGGGATCGAGCCTGGGTGTAGGGGCGTGAAGGACGTGGACAGGGTGGCAGGAGAGGACGCTGTGGAGAAGCAGAGGCCAGAACACAGGCGACCTTGCTGGCCAGGAGGAGGAACGCACACCTTACTCCCATCACATGAGGAGGACTGCAGAAGCTTTTCAGCAGGGAAGAACCTATATGACTCACGTTTTTAAAGGATCACATTAGCTGCTGTGAGATGCAGGCTCTAGAGCAGTGGTTCTCAACTTGGGGCAATTTTGTCCCCTAGGGGTTGGGGACACTCCATATTAAGATGTACTAATGAGAAAAACTATTAAACTACTAAAAGAGGTTTTTAAAAAAAGGACTCTAAGGGATGCAGAAATAGCAACTGAAGGAAGCAGGCCTAAGATAGAGTAAACAAGGAATGAAGGACTAGCTTAGAGGAAGGCCTTCCCTAAGGCTGCACGCAGACCTCATCACAGAGGCAGTGGCTGCCCTGAGCACATGCCACCTTCCAGGGACGAGGACACTTTTTCTCGAGAACACAGGCTACAGCTCCACAGGAAGTGAACAGCTGGTGCAGAGAAACTCAGTGAGTGTGGCAGCCACATCCTAGGAAAAAGCCTACTGGAATCAGGAAGAGAAGCTGCTTCCTTTGCTTTGACCTTGTGGAGTCCTTCCAATGCCTTCTACTGACAAACTCTAACACTGCCAGCTGGCAAAGGAGAAATGTTTGCATACAGGGCCTGACTATAATGTTGCAACGCAGGGCAAGGAAGGGTAGATTTGGTGCCAAGGGCAGTGAATTGACAACTAGCACCATCTACCCCTCTGGTCACTCAGGGCATCCATGTACACCTGACCTCATACATTCAAACTTCCATACAATTGAAGACCTTTACGTTTTCACCCAACAAGATGTGCCTGTCCTTCCTACAAGTGAAGACATTCTTACCCTTTTCCCAAATGAGGAGAAACACAGTCCCAACAGCAATGCGACTGTCACAGGCCCTATTAGTAACTCCTCAGATTTGGTCATCTTCCACTGAAAATTCTGCTACCTAATTTATAAAGTTAACACCAGTGAGGATGAATCTCTGACTCCTCCAATGATAAGTCTCCACGTTCAGCCTCCAGCGTAATCAATCTGCAACCAGGTGGCAGCTCTTCCTCCAGGAGAATTGTTCCATATTTGGGGCTAAAGCATTTCTCTCTGCTGGTGGCAGAACAGGCATTTGGCAGCAGCGGCTGCCAGGCCAGCCTTGGTAAGGAGAAGTCCATGTTGTCGAGCCCATAAAAAGCCTCTGTCTTCGTCACCAGGGATGCTTTGCTGTTCGGTCCCACAGTGCTGGGGAAAGAGGTTGACTGCCACGCACAGAGCTTACAATTTGTCCACCGATTGTTGGGAGCCTGCTCTGCAAGGGACGCCCTTTGACGCGTATTTATTTGAGACACTGTGGTCAGCAGCCTGTTAGAATGGTTCCTGATGACGCCCGCTTCCCGATATTCATGCTCTTGTGTAATTCCCTTCCCTGGGGTGTGGACTGGACCTAGTATCTTGCTTCTAGGAAATAAAATATGCCAAAAGTGATGATATGGCACTTCTGAGATTAGGCCTAAAAAGACCTTGACTTTTCTTTTATTGGCCTTCTCTCTTGGGCTCTTCTTGCTTACTTGCCCTGATGGAGAGTGAAGGCCACCTGCCAAGGAATAAAGGGTGACCTCTGGCCAACTGAGGTCTTCAGATTCAGAAAACTGAACCTTGCCAGCAGCCACAGAAGTGAGCCTGGAAGTGGATCCTTTCCCAGTTGAGCCTTCATTTGAGACTGCAGCCTGGTTGACACCCTAATTGCAATTTTATGAGACCATGAAACAGAGGACCCAGCTAAGCCATTACTGAATTGTTATTTTAAGGCACTAGTTTTTTGGGAGATAATTAGATACACAGCAGTTGGTAACTAATACAGACATAAATATCTTCACAGTTTATGCCTATTTTGAAAATCCACGTACCTCTTTCCCAAACCTTCCTGTCACCAGTCTTCCGTCACGTCCTCTCCCATCCTTACTGTTCAGCCAACCCACGAGCTACCGCCCATGAATTAATGTAGATTAATACTTCCGGCATCTGTCAGTCCAGACAAAGCACACTCATTTTCTTTCAAATGACATGAAAGATGTCTGAGAAATCAAAGAATTAGGATTAAATTTTACTATAACTTTTGAGGGCTTACTATTTGTGCTACACTTTTTTTAAGGCATAAACTCTGTTTTAAGACACATATTCTAGGATCAGAAATCTTATTGTCACAATAAAGGTGGTCTTGAGTTTTATACCTTCATCAAGTAATTTGCTTTCTGAGATACATGATTAATGTCACCAAGGGTTGATCTCTAATAGGCGAATTTGTCTATTCCCATATATTTGGATATTGCTTATAGGAAAAGATCCCCCAAATCTTATTGTCTCTTCTGGAATTTCTTCTAAGCTATAGGATCAAATTTCCAATTTTCTCTTGAATATTTTACCAGGAACTTCTTCATCACAAATTTAACAAGTCTAAAATAGTTTTTTACCTGTGTCTTCTATATTCCATTCCCTTCATCTTCCAGCTCTTTCTGGCCAAATTGTTCATTTTCCTTTTTTCCTGTCACTGGTAAATGGTGCCACACTCCTCCTAGTCTCTTAGAATAGAAAGGTCACAACTACTCTCTCTTCATGGAAAACCGCACACTTCCTTGCCTTCACTCCTTTGCTCGAGTGTTCTCTTCAGCTGGGACTGTCCTTATCCTCACGTTTTCTACCCTTCGGAGGCCAGCTGCAGTGCCACGTCCTCAAAGACACTTTTCCTGATTCTCCCCAGTTTTCAAGAACAATTCCTTTTTATGGACTTCCATAAAACTTTGCCTGGACACTACTTTGTCTTTGTTCTGCATGGTGTTTTTAAAAGTACGTTCTGAACAACACTAGCCCTTTGGAAGCTTCTCCATAAGGAAGTGTTCTTAGGTAATGTAAGTCTGAGGAATTTTGCTACTGTTGTTTGTCTGGGACTTTCCTGATTTATATTATCATCCTGAAGATTCTGAAAGGACCTGTAATAAAGGAACTTATTTAGCCTTAACGTACTTTGTTTTACCATCTTTTGCTTCCTGTCTACTGTTATCCCGTAGAACACTTTTGCCCCGTGCGATCCCTGCCTCCTCACTGCCATGTTTCTTGCTGCCCTGTGCATTCATCGCCTTATGGACTCTAGCTGCTTGGTGACTGTCAGATGTGCTGTACTTTCCTCTGCACTCTGAGCCGGATGACTCTCAGACAACGTTTTGGTAATATTTTCTTCCAGGCAACTCTGCTAGAACTTTAACCAGGCCATCAGGAACTAAAGAAAATGAATTATTAAACTACTACCAGAGAGGGAGCTGACTGAGAAATTAGAACTGCCCGAGGCTACTATTAGTGGAAGAAGCGAGAAAGATGAATGAACTACACCACGGGAATTTAAACGGAACAATTATAAACTTCTGGAAACAAAATCACTGGCTTGATGAAAGAAAAAATAAAATTGATAAGAAACCCAACATCAAATTAAATATTACAGTGTAAGTTCTAGTGAATCAAGTACTGATGAGCCAGCCCAGTCAGAGAAGCATCCCACCTCGCATAGGTGACTGACTCACTCACCGGTTGGCACTAACACACAGGTCGCCGTGATTCGGTTGGCTGTGGCGTTGTCCACGTAGGGACTATATTTTAAGAATTTAAATCTATTGTTACACGGGTCTGTGTGCTACTGATCTGCCTTCTAACACGGTGAGGAGGAATCAGTTTTTTTCCTGGGATTTGATTAATAAACTCATGACCACTTTGCTCTGATCATTTTTCCCCTTAGTGCAGCCCTCAGAAGTACAATGTGCAGAAATTGGAAAGTGCTATCATCTGTTTAGTGTCATCAAAAGCATTTTATTTTTAAACAGTAATAACCATGCAGTACTAAGTGGCTTTATTTAAAAAAAAATGAACTCAGATAAATGTTGCAACTTATTTTATTATGTGAAATGTCTTCCAGAGAACATCTGTGTAAACAGGGCCACATTGTGCACACATTTTTGTCCTGCCACTGTGGGGCTCACAGCACCTTTAATGCCCATTACTCAGTCTTAATGATGCTCCTGGCACACAGGGTTCCAACGCGAAGACACATTTCGTGCTGTCTTGACTCATTTGTGTTCACCATCTTATCTTTCTAAGCTGTATAAACAGACTCATGTAAGAGTGGTTTTTTTCATCTGTTTCTATTTTCTGGAAGAGGTTGTGGAGAATTGGTATCTTTTCTTTCTATTGCTTTTCTCTTTTTAATTTCATCGAATTTGTTTTTAATTTTTATTATTTCTTTCTTTTTGATCACTTTGAATTTAATATGCTCTTTCTGCTTTTCTAAGGTGGGAGTTAATGTTATTGATTTTACATTTTTTTCTTTCCTAATATGTGCATTAAATGCTATAAATGTCCCTCTAAGCACTGTGCTCACTGCATCCTACAAATTTGAAAAGCTATATTTTCATTTTCATTTAATTCCACATACTATTAAATTTCTCTTGAGACCCCTTCTTTGACTCATGTGTTATTTAAAAGTGTGTTGTTTAATCTTCAAGTATTTTGGGATTTTCTAGCAATCTTACTGTTACTGATTTCTAGTTTAATTCCATCGTGGGCTTATAGAAAAATTTACACTGTATCTATTCTTTTAAATGTTTTAAGGTATGTTTTAGGGCCCAGAATGTGCTCTATCTTGGTAAATATCTCATGTGAGCTTGAAAGAATGTGCATTCTCCTTTGGATGAAGTACTCTGTAAATGTCAGTTAGATCTAGTTTATTGAGGGTGCTGTTCAGTTCGACTACATCCTTACTGATTTTCTGCCTGTTGTTTCTGGCAATTCCAAAAGGTGTGTGTGGAAGTCTCCAGCTGTAATAGTGGATTGTCTATTTCTCTTTGTAGTTCTATTAGTTTTCACCTTACCTATTTTGACACTCTGGGGTTAGGCGCATGTGCATCCAGGATTGTTATGTCTTCTTGGAGGACTGACCCCTCTATCATTGTGCAAAGCCCGCTCTATCTCTAATAATTTACCTTGGTCTGAAATCTGCTTTGTTTGAACTAATATAGGTATTCCAGCTTGCTTTTGATTAGTGCTGGCAGGATATATCTTTCTCCATCCCTGTACTACTTCACTTTACACAGACTGTTATCTGTGTGTTTACATTTAAATGAGTTTCCCACAGACAACATATAGTTAGGTCGACTGTGTTTTCATCCACTCTGACAGTTTCTGCCTTTTAATTGACATATTTAGACTATTCACATTTAAAGTGATTATTGATACAGCTGGATTAATATCTACCATATTTGTAACTTTCTATGTTGCCCTTATTCTTTGTTCCTTTCTTTCTTTGTTTTCCACTCTTTTCTGCTTTGTCTGATTTTAATTGTACATTTTATATAATTCCATTTAGTCTTCTCTCTTAGCATATCAATTATAGTTCTTTTAAAGAAATTTTAGCGGTTGCCGTAGAGTTTGGAATATGCATTTACAACTAATCTAAATCCACTTTCAAATCACATTATACCTCTTCATGGGTAGTGTAGGTGCTCTATAAAAAATATTCCTAATTCCTCTCTTTTGTCCTTCATAGTATTTCTGCCATTAACTTTACTTCTATATAAGCTATAATCACCTAATACAATGTTCCTAGCATTGCTTTAAATAGTTATCTGCTAGATCAAATAAGCACAAGAAAAATAAAAGTTTTATTTTACCTTCACTTATTTCTTCTCTAACAATGCTTTTTTTAATTTATGAAGATCCAAGTTTCTGCCCTACATTATTTTTCTTCTCATTGAAGAACTTCCTTTAACATTTCTTTTTTTCTTTCTCTTTTTTTATTATTTGGAAGGTAAAAGTCAAATCCTTTAACATTTCTTGCAAGGCAGGTTTACTGGCAACAAATTCATCAATTTTTGTTTATCTGAGAAAGTCAGGTTTTTTTCTTTCCCCTTTGAAGGATAATTGTGCTAGATATAGAAATCTAGGCTGGTGGGTTTGTACTTCCAATACATTAATTCTTCTTGTATGCATCCCTATCCTTGTTCCTGTGTAAGCACAGTGTTCTTTTTCTCTGGCTTCTTCCAAATTTTTTTCTTTGCCTTTGATTTCCTACAATTTGAATATGGTATGGGTAGTTGCAGATATTTTGGTATTTATCTTGCTTGTTGTTCTCTGAGCATTCTAATTCTATGGTTTGGTGTTTGTTGTTACTTTTGGAAAATTATCAGGCATCATACTTAAAATACTTCAAATATTTCTTCCTTTCTCTCTTTCTTCTCATTCTGGCATTCCTATGATGCATGAGTTATACTTTTTGTAGTTGTCCTACAATTCTTGAATTTTCTGTTCCATTTTTAAAATTTCTTTTTTTCTTTGCATTTCAGTTTGGGAAGTTCCTATTAACATATCTTTACGCTCATGGATTCTTTCCTTGGGGATATCTGGCCTACTGATAAGCCCATCATAGCATTCTTTATTTCTGTTACAGTGTTTTTAATGTCTCGCATTTCCTTTGGTAGTGTTTCTAGGTCTCTGATTATACTACTCATCTGTTCTTACATGTTGTCTACTTTGTCCATGAGAGCCTACTATGGATTAGTGCATGTGCCCTTTCTCCAAATTCACATGTTGAATCCCTAATACCCAATGTGATGGTATTTGGAGGTGGGGACTTTGGGGTACTTAGGTTATGAGGGTTAGGGATTAATGTCCTTATAGGTAGAGAATGAGATAGATCTTCTCTCTCTCTCTCTCTCTCTCTCGTAAAAATACAGCAAGAAGTCAACCATCTGTCAACAAGGATGAGGGTCCTCACCTAGGACCCAACTATGCTGGCATCCTGATCTCAGACTTCCAGCTTCCAGAATTGTGAGAAATAAATTTTTGTTGTTTAAGCCACCCCATCTATAGTATTAATAGTTGGTTATAGCAGCCTGAACTAAGACAGAATTTTTAGCATATTAATTGTAATTAAATTCCCAGTCTGATATTATAGTTCCAAAATCTCTGCCATATTTGAGGTGGATTCCAATGCTTGTTTTGTCTCTTTAGACTGTGTTTTGTCTTTTAGCATGCATTGGAATTTTTTGTTAAAATACAGACGTGATGTATTTATAAAAGAAATTTTGGTTACTGAAGTTTTATGCTTAATCTGGCTAGGACGCAGATTGTGCTCCCTGTTTGTTGTAGCTGTAAGTGCCAGAGACTAAAATTTCTTCTCACGTCCTTGTTTTTGTCTCCCGTTATCTTTGGGTTTCCCCAGTGACCTCCTCTTAAATAACATCTGAGACAGGCAATCCTTTCCGTTGTGTTCCCCTGTTATACAGAAGCTCCACTGGCATGGTAGTAACATATAGAGGAGAGGAGGCATTCTACAGTTCTCTGGCTAGATCTCTGTCCTTTAGTGGGCCTTTACACGTGGACTGGTGACCTTCACAAGTGCCTCTTAGCTTCCGCCAACCCCTTCGGTGAGACAAGAAGGCTGGAGGGCTGGAGTTGTATTTCCCTTTCCTAGTGATGATGATTAGAAGGGCTGGAGTTGGGTATTTCCCTTACCCCAGGAGGGTTAGGCAGGTAAAGTAGTTTCCCTTAAGGGTAGGTCTTTGTTAAGAAGAACAGAAGCTCTCAGTGTATTTCAAAATAGTTACCCTCAGCCTGCAGGAAGCTTGAGAAAATTTTTCTGTGGTAGTCACAGTGAGAACCTGTTGGGAACTCCCGTGGTAAAACTGATGAAAGCAAGGGGGACTCCAGGGCTGTGCCCCAGGAGTCTTTATCTCTCAGTCTAGTCCATGCTTATTCTTCAGCAGTCGGTCAGTTATCCTTTCTTTAAGTGCCCAGCTGCTGGCCTCCGTGGTGTCTCTGCTCCCTGTCAGCTACGATTCTCTGTATTCACCTGTCTCTCCACGCTTCAGGGTGTGGCTTGCCCTGCAGCCTTAGTTCTGGAGTGGATCTGAAATGACTTCATGATTTTCAGAGTCTAGCTTTGTTCTTGTAAGGACGTCAGTGACTCTTACGACGTCAAATTGAAACCAGACATCTCCCAGTTGTTTTTGCTTTGCACGTTTCATGACACAGAACTGCAATGCCTTGGCAAAATGATATATCAGACTTTGAATTTACCGTTTTTCCTGGATTTTCGTATTAGCATTGTTAGACAACATCTTCTAATGTGGTGACTTGCCTATGTATCCTAAAGTCATTATCAGACATAACATATACGGGAAAAGGTAAAAGTCTACACTAGGCTTCCAGTGCTTTACTTCTGAGGGTAGGGAGGAACATCAAGACAGAGATAGACCTCATCCAATCTTCCCCAAGAAATGGCACGGCGGCTTTGATGGAAATGAAAGGCAAGTTTTCCAGTTCTGCATATGATGCCAATTCAATGTGTTACTCTGGATAAGTGATTTAATTTTATTCTGTCTAAATTTCCTCATATAATAATATAAATAACAGCAAGAGCAAACATGTAATCTATACTTACTATTATCAAAGCATTATTATTAATACTTTCCATATTTTATATTAAATCCTCAAAACTATCTATGAGATGGAAAATCTGAGACACCAAAAGGTGACGTAATTTATGCAAGGCTGCACAGCTAGGAAGTGGTGCGGACGGACTCTAGAGCCCTCCTCATTAACCACAGGGGGAAAGACCATGTGATGGCAGAAGTGAAGAGAGTCCTAGGCAGAGGAATAATAATAAATAAACTTATTTCTACCTCCAGGTCTTTGCAAAGGTAGAAATAAGTTTTAAACTTTTGAGGTCACAAAGAAGGCTAACATGACTGGAGCGAAATAGACAAGGTGAAAAATGGGAGAAGATGAGATTAGAGAGAGATTCTTTCATAACAATAGATAATTTTTATCCAAGTTCTCTAGTATTATATACCATTCTAAACAATACTGAAAGGTAATTCTAATAATTATCATTATTATTGTAATTAATACTATTGCCAGCCAAAATGCATGTGATCTAATTTTTTTTAAAACTTCCCAATAATGTATGGGTGAAAAAGAAATGATGAAAATGACAAATTTTTTAGATCTGACTTACACTGATCTGAATTTCAGGAACAGGTGAATTGGTACTTTGAGGCAAATAGAAGAATAAGTAAAAAGTGACAATCTAAATATTTTAAGAATTTAGAAAGACAACAAAGCCTGGGCGTGGTGGCTCAGGGCTGTAATCCTAGCACTCTGGGAAGCCAAGGCGGGAGGATCGTTTAGGCTCAGGAGTTCGAGAGCAGCCTGAGCAAGAGCAAGATCCCATCTCTACTAAAAAAAATAAAATAAAAAGAAATCAGCTGGACAACTAAAATATATATATATATAAATATATAAATCAGCTGGGCATGGTGGCACATGCCTGTAGTCCCAGCTACTCGGGAGGCTGAGGCAGGAGGATTGCTTGAGCCCAGGAGTTTGAGGTTGCTGTGAGCTAGGCTGATGCTACAGCACTCTAGCCCGGGCAACAGAGTGAGACTTTGTCTCAAAAAAAAAAAAAAAAGAAAAAGAAAGACAACAAAGAAGAAGTCCCAAGTCCAAGGAAAAAAGTAAATGATAATAAAAAATTTTAATGAAGAATAAAGAATAGAATCAACACAACAACAAATAGCTAAATCTTGGAAAAATCTATTAAAACAGTCTTTTAAAACCTCTGGCAAAATTTATTAAGAAAATATGAAGTACAAATAGAATATTAGGCATAAAAGGCAGTCAAGGATAGAGATGAAATATATTTTTAAAATGATAAGCTATGGTATTCACAATATAGGAAAATACTATTGAGAATTAAAAAGCAGAGCTAAATAATGTGTTAAATAGGTAAATCTGGATAAAAACAAGTGCAGAAGCATACCTGGATGATGATAACATTTATGTAAATGTTTAAAATCCTCAAAGCAATATTATAAATATATTTTGGCTACAAAAAAGGCACTAAAAGTATAAAAACGTGATGGAAAAGACACAAAACCAACTTCACAATTGTGGCTGCTATTCTGAATGGACACCAGTATTTACTCTGTTTCCAGGGCACGGGGATTCTTGTAGAAAATGGGCAGTGCAAATCTGGACTCCAGATGCATTAGGAATAAAGGTTGAGGTACTCATTTTTGGGTAGGATTTTGTTTCCTTTAACTAAGCTAAGTATTAATATAATCTTCCTTTCCTGCCTTCTGAATCCCTAGGTGGGAGTTTTTCTGGAGCCCTCTGCACTGGGGTTGTACACACGCAGGGGTCTCGGTTTCAACCTCTTGCATCAGGCAGTCAAATTCCATCTTCTGTTTTAAAAATCTCCTGTTATTTTTGAAATAGCTTTGTTGAGATATTATAATCCACATACAATAAATATCCCTGTGTCCCTTGGGAATCCTACCCCTTGTCTGCCCTTGCCCTCCTGCCCTTCCCATCCCTTTTTCCAAGCAAAACTGATCTGATTTCTGTCACTATAAGTTGGGTTGAATTTTCTAGCATTGTATATAAATACAGTCATACAGAAAGTACTCTTTTTGTCTGGCTTTATGTAATTATTTTGAGATTCGCCCACATTATGGTGTATATCAATTTTCAATCCTTTTTATTGTTGAGTCGTATCCCACTGCATAGATACGCTATCTATAGTTTACCTATTAGCCTGTTGATGGCAATTTGGGTTGTTTTCAGTTTTGGGCTATTAGATATAAATCTGCTGTAAACATTCATGTATAAGACTTTGTATGAACACATATTTCCTCTTCTTTACAATAAATACCTAGTAGTAGAATGGCTGGATTATAGGGTAGATGCATATTTACCTTCTTGAGAAACTATCAAACAGTTTTCCAAAGTGATTGTACCATTTTACATTCCTACCAGCAGCATATGAAAATTTTGGTTCCTCCATAATCTTGACAACACTTGGTGTCATTAGTCCTTTTAATTTTAGCCATTCTAATAGATGCTGCAGCAGTATCTCTTAGAGATTTTCATTTGCATTTGCCTAATAATGTATAATTTTGAGCAGCTTTTCATGTACTTATTTGCCTTTCAGTTATTTTCTATGGTCAAGAGTCTGTTCAAAGGTTTTTGCCTTTCTAAAAATTGAATTGTTTTTGTATTGATAAATTTTGAGTGATTTTAAAAAATATTCTGGATAAAAATCCTTTATCAGATATGAACTTTACAAATATTTTCCCCCAGTCTGTACACTGTCTTTCATTCTCTTTACATTGTCTTTTGAAGATAAGATTTAATTTGGATTAAGTCCAATTTATCAGTTTGTTCTTTCATGGCTTGTGCTTTTGACATATTTAAGAATCTTAGCTTCATTCAAGGTCAAAAAATTGTCTCCTTTGTTTTCTTCCAGATGCTGTCTAATTTTAGATTTTGCATTAGATATAGTGTCCATTTTGAGTTAAATTTTATATATAGTGCAAAGTATGGCCTAAAGCTCATTGTTTATCATATGGTTATCTATTTGTTCCAGCATTATTTGTTGAAAGGACTACCCTCTCCACTGTCTTGTCTTTGAATCTTTGTTCAAAATCAGTTGTCCATACATGTGTGGGTCTTTTTCTGAACTCTTCATTCTGTTCTATTGATCTATTAGTTTATTTTTACAACAACCTTATTTTCTTGATTACTGTAGCTTTATAGTAAGTCTTTAAATCAGGTAGTGTTAATCTGCCAAATATGTTTTTCTTTTTTGAAATTGTTTGGACAGTTATCCTAGATCCTTTACATTTGCATATGAGTTTAAAAATGTTTCTCAATTTATATTCTCCCTTCCCTGCCAAAACTCCCCACATGTACTTTTTCATTTGGTAACGTACTGTATAAAAATCTTTATATGTTAACTTCTGCTTCTGTTTATGATAAGGTCACTTATATCACACAACCCCTGCTGTTATGAACTACCATAATTAAAAAAAAAAACCAGTAATGTAACTGTTTGAAGGCTTTGGGGAACCACAAAGAAAGCCAGGATTTAGGGGACCAGTGACACAGACAAGAGCATAAAAGCCTAACAGGCGTATAATTGGAGTCCCGATAGGAGGGAAGAGAGAGAAGGGGACAGAATTGATACTTGATGAGAGAATGGCTGAGAACTTTCCAAAATAGAAAAAAAATCAAATCACAGATTAAAGAAGCTCTATAAACCCAAATCTGGATAAACGGAAAGAAAATTACTCCTAGCCCATCACAGTGTAGCTTCTGAAAGACCAAATCAAAGATATAGTTTAACAACAGTGACAGAAAATAGGCACATTACCTTCAAAAGAGGTACATTAAGACAAGAAACCACTTTTTAAATTAGGAATAATGGAAGAAAAAAGAAGGAATTTTAAAGCCTTGAAAGAAAACAACTAAAAACTTTGAATTTTGTATCCAGTGAAATATTTCTTTAAAAATGAAGAGGAAATAAAGAAATTTCAGAACAACAATAGCAGGAAGCGTTCATCACCAGCAGAATGGCACTTACAATACTGAGTGAGTTCTTTAAACAGAAGGCAAGTGACAGCAGATGGAAGCACAGCAATGTAGAAAGGAATCCAGAGAACTGGAAACACAAACGTGTGGGTAGATACACAGGCATACTGCATGTTGAAAACAACAATAGTAATATTTTGCACAGGTTAAAATATATGTAGATTTAGAATACGTGTTAATAGTCGCACACAAGAAAGAGGGTAGTAAATGGAGTTTCAGTGTTCAGGAGTCCTTGCATTGTCTGGGAGGTCGTAAAAGTAACAATTTAAAGTAGATGTTAATAAGTTAAGGATACATATTATAATCTCCAGTATAACTCTAAATGGATAATGAAAGCATGTAGAAATAGTAAGTTGATGAAGAAGGAAAAATTTACTTAATCCAAAAGAATGTAAGAAAGAAACAAGAGAATAGAAATTAGATAATAGAAAGAAAGAATAAAGAATAATGTAGTAGGGGTATATTCTTGTCTTAGTCTGTTCAGGCTGTTATAATAAAATAATATGAACTTGGTGGCTTCTAACTAACAGAAATTTATTTCTCACAGTTATGGTGGTTGGGAAGTCCAAGATCAAGGTGCTGCCAAATTTGAAGCCTGGTGAGGGCCTGCTGCCTAGATGGCCATCTTTTTGCTGTAACTCACAAAGCAGGAGGGATGAGGGATGGCTCTGGGGCCTCTTTATAAGGACATTAATCCCATTCATTAAGGCTCTGCCCTGATGACCCAATCACCCTCAACAGCTCCATCTCCAATACCATCACACTGGGGTTAGGTTTCAATATACAAATTTTAGAAGGACATAGACATTCAGAACACAGCATTCTAACCTTCGCTTTCCAAAATTCATGTCCTTCTTACATCCAAAGTACATTCATTCCATGCTAATAGTTTCCAGAATCTTACCTAGTTCCAGCATCAACTCAAAAATGTAAAGTCCAAAGTCACATTTAAATATCGTCTAAATCAGATACAGTTATGACTCAAGGTAGAATTCATTCTAGGGCAAATTGCTCTTCAGATATGCACCTGTGAAACTGGGCATGTTATGTGCTTCCAAAATACAATAGTAGGACAGGAATTTTCCCTTTCCATTCCAAATGGAAAATTGGAAAGAAGAAATGAGTAATAGGTGCTGCCCAAGCCCAAAACCCAACAGGGCAAACAATATTAAATCTTAAGGCTCAAGAATAATCCTCTTCATCTTGGTGTCCCACCTGTTGGGCACACTGGGGTGGTAGACCTGGCCCCACAGTTTTGGGCAGCCCCATCCCGGTGGCAGCTCTGTGCCTGGTTGTGCCCTGGCTCCCGGGGGCTGGAGTCACATGCTGGTTGCTCTACTCGTCTGGGTCAAGGGAGAGGCCTTACCCCTACAGCACCTCCAAGCACTGTCCCAACAGACTCTGTGGTGTGTCTACACCTGCTGGGGCTTTTACAGTCTGGGCCTCTGATGATAGAGGCAGCCCTGATGATTTCTGAGTTGACTTTGGGGTCATTTTTCCATCGTCTTGGACCATAGGTCCTGGCTTTTGTCTAGCTGGCTGACTAATACCCTTAGCAGGCAGTTGTTTGGCCAGACCCTTGGGGTTCTCTCTGCACAGGCTTTCTCACTCTTTCCATATGGATGGGCTGAGAATTTTCCAAATCTTTAAGTTCTGCTTCCATTTGATTAACAATTCTATCTTTAAATTAGTTCTCTGTTTTCACATTTTACTAAAGCCATCACAGGAACCAGACTGCTTCTTTAATACTTTGCTTAGATATTTCCTCAGCCAAATATTTAATTTCATTGCTCGCAAGTTTACCTGCCACAAAACACTAGGACACGAACACAATTCATGCGAGTTCTTTGCCACTTCATCACAAGGATGGCCTTTCTTTCATTGTGCAATAGCACGTTCCTCTTTTCTGCCTGCGACCACACCAGAATGGCCTTTACTGTCCATATTTCCACCCACATTCTGTTCAGGATCACTTAGATATTCTCTGGGAAGATTGAGGCTCTCCCTACTGCCTTACTCTTCTCTCTGAGCCCCCATGGGAATCACTTTTAAAGTTCTGTTCAAGGCACTGCAGGCTTGTTTTTAGCATTGGCCTGCTGGCAGTTTGGATATGCCAAAGAGAAGCCATGAAGTGCTTTCTTTAACTGAGAAGGTGAAAGTTGTTGACTTAATAAGGAAGGAGAAAAAATTGTATGCTGAGGTTGTCAAGATGTACAGTAAAAATGAATCTTCCCTCTGAAATTGTGAAGGAAAAAATCTCATGCTAGTTTTGCTGTCACACCTCAAAATGTAAAATTTACAGCTACAGAGCGTGGTGAGTGCTTAGTTAATACGGAAAAGGCATTAAATTTGTGCGTGGAAGAATAGAAATGTGTTCCAGTTGAAGGCATTTGGGTTTGGTGCTATATCAGGTTTCAGGAATCCACTTGGAACGTGTCCTGAAGTGGGGAGTATTGTATTTCTGGCCCCACAGGCTTTTTCCTGGTTACTTTAGGCCTCCTCCTAAGAATCTCAGGCTCTCTTCTCTAAAATGCATCACAAAGGACCAGAAATATACTTTATTTGGGCTTTGCCTGCTTTTATGGAAGGGAAGTTTAATTTGGTGTTTTAATTTGCTGGTTCTCCCAAAGGGAAGGTGGATGGAAAAAATAGGAATTGGAGAAAACCAATATTTTGTTTATTTCGTTCAATTCTCAAAGGAGGGGTGAGGTGCCTAGGATGATTTCCCCTTTCTAGAAGAAGAATTCAAGGTCCAGGAGAAAAACATTGGAGCCCAACTCTGGCCCTGCCCTGCCTTCCCTGACAAGCCCGTGCTGTGACTGAAGGACAGCGCTCCCTCGCTGGAGAATGGGGAGTGTGCGAGTCAGGAGACAGCGCTCAACAACTTGCAAGGTTTTATGAAACATACATCAAGTCATGGTTCCCTAAAAGGCTTTCAGAAACCGTTTGTCTTTATTAATCAAGTTTTTATTTACACATATTTTTAGAAAACATGAAAGTATCTCAAATTGTCGACCATTATTGTCGACACTGACAATCTTCTAGCCTGTGTTCACTTTTTCCTTCTGTGTAACATGTAACTTGGTGTGCATGTAACTTCAAATTTAAAAATTACATTAGCCCATTTGTAGTATGGTGTTTAATAAATAGAATGGAAGCCGCAACTACATTTTTTCCGTTTAAAATAGATCAGTAACACCTTAACTTTGTTTTTCTTAAACTCAGTTCTTAACAGGAGAACTTTTTATTATTTCAAATGGAGGGAGGTTACGCTACTGGAGGGAAAAAGAGTCCTTTAATTTTTAAGAAGGCTGCCCTCCGTTAGTTCCAAGGCCATTTTACTGAGGTGGGGGGGGGGGTCGGGTCAGTGGAGCGCAGTCGCAGCTGCGCCATCCCTGCACTTCCCGGCGCGCGGGAGGGGCCCGCGGGGACGCGAGCTGCAGACTCCGGGCGGACGCGGGGAGGCAGACGCTGAGCCAGCCGGCGACCTAGTCTCCTCGCCGCCGGCAGGCTCCTCTCCTGACCGCTCCAGGAAAGGCAGATGCTTTCCCTGGGCCAGCCAGGTAAGGGAAAGATTGCTGTTGAGCTCGCCGTTACTGAGGGAGCACAGAACCGAGAGGGGCAGAAGCTTGCCCCTGCGGAATTCGGTGGGGTGACCCGGGTCTGCCAGGGGTGTCCTAAAAGAGGGGAGATGGGTTTGCATTTTTCCTAAAAAGGAAAGGAGTCTTCTCTCTAACACTTCGTTTGATGTGATTCAACTGGCTGAAATGATATTTCAACAGGTAGCAGAGGGCGCTCCCGTGGGGTGGATTTGGGGCGCCGCGGCGCTTTACGCCCCTCGGGACCGCGCCTCTCCCGAAAGCTGCACGTCGACGAGCCTAACCTGTGCTTTTCATTCCGCTTTCCAGCCCCATGAGTCCTCAGTGGCAGTGGGCTGTGGAGTGGCCGGGAACGTCCCTCCCCTAGAGAAACCAGAGAAGGGCTAGGAGTGCCCGAAGCGAGTGTCCGGCATGGCTCCGTGCCAACACGGGCTTTGGGACCGCTGAGCCCCGCCGGGCGGCCGTAGAGGACGCAGGTCGTCGGCTTCCCTGCCTCGCCGAGATGCACAATGCCTCGTTCCCGGAGCCCGGGCCCGCGAACGCATCGTGCAGGGGCCAGGCGCTGGGCTGCCCCAACGCGTCGAGCCCGGCGCCGCTGCCTGCGCCGCTGGCTGTGGCGGTGCCGGTGGTCTACGCGGTGATCTGCGCCGTGGGACTGGCGGGCAACTCCGCGGTGCTGTACGTGTTGCTGCGGGCGCCCCACATGAAGACCGTCACCAACCTGTTCATCCTCAACCTGGCCATCGCCGACGAGCTATTCACGTTGGTGCTGCCCGTCAACATCGCCGACTTCCTGCTGCGGCGGTGGCCCTTCGGGGAGCTCATGTGCAAGCTCATTGTGGCCATCGACCAATACAACACCTTCTCCAGCCTCTACTTCCTCACGGTCATGAGCGCCGACCGCTACCTGGTGGTGCTGGCCACCGCCGAATCGCGCCGGGTGGCCGGCCGCACCTACGGCGCCGCGCGCGCGGTGAGCCTGGCCGTGTGGGGGCTCGTCACCCTGGTTGTGCTGCCCTTCGCGGTCTTCGCCCAGCTTGACGACGAGCAGGGCCGGCGCCAGTGCGTGCTGGTCTTCCCGCAGCCCGAGGCCTTCTGGTGGCGGGCGAGCCGCCTCTACACGCTCGTGCTGGGCTTCGCCATCCCGGTGTCCACCATCTGCGTCCTCTACACCATCCTGCTGTGCCGGCTGCGCGCCATGCGGCTGGACAGCCACGCCAAGACCCTGGAGCGCGCTAAGAAGCGGGTCACCTACCTGGTGGTGGCGATCCTGGCCGTGTGCCTCCTCTGCTGGACGCCCTACCACCTGAGCACCGTGGTGGCGCTGACCACCGACCTCCCGCAGACGCCGCTCGTCATCGCTATCTCCTACTTCATCACCAGCCTGAGCTACGCCAACAGCTGCCTCAACCCCTTCCTCTACGCCTTCCTGGACGACAACTTCCGCAGGAGCCTCCGCCAGCTGATAGCCTGCCGCCCAGCCGCCTGACGCCCCCAGCGCCGCGCTCCCGCTCCGGCCCCGCCGGCCCCGGCCGGCGCAGGGGGCGCCGGCGCCCGCGGCCACGGTGCGTACCCGACAGGCTCCCTCAGCCTCCCCGGGAAACTTGCCTGGGCCTCACCCCTGACCGAATGCACTGGAAGCGCTGTGGCCGCGCCCCAGATTTGAGTCTGCCCAGCGCTGCATGTGATGCCAGCACAGGCCGAGTGTGAGGACCACTGCGACTGCGGACACCGCGCCGACCACTGCGTAACGCTCACAGGCACGAGTCAACCCCGAACGCGGCGCGGGGCGAGTAGGGCAGAGGAAGAGGGCGGTGTTGCTCGGAGGCGCCCCCCCTCTAGCTTCTGCAGGCTCTGGGGCGGTAGATGGAGCCCTGGGCGCCATCGAGGGGGAGGCCTGGGATGCCACGGGCGCCCCCGGCGTCGGCCTCGCGCTTCGGCCCGCCCCTCGCTTCTCCGCTCTCGGGCCGCGACTGTGCGGGTGCCCCGGTCCTCCTCGGCGCGCTCTGGCAGCTAGAGAAGACGGCCAAGGCGCTTGCGTTCCGCGCCCACCGCTCTGAGAAGCGCCGGAGCCCGCGGAGGTGTGCGCGGCGGCGTGGGGTGCCGTGCGGGCGGCTGGGGCCGGGCCGAAGCCGCCTGGAGTACGACAAGAATAGCCCCTCTCCGTCCCAGCCCCTTCTTTCCTTGCCTATTCCCCTCTTCCCCCTGAAAGTACTCCGTGCCGCAGACTCTGCGGGAGCGGCTCGCCTGGCTCTAGGGGGGCAGGAGCCGGGAGGAGCCGCCCGCGCCGGCGTCCTCGTGTGGAGCGTGGCTTTTGCAGTTGCGCGCCGGCTGCCTGCCGTTCACACCGCGGGGACACCAGTCCTCGCTGCCTTACATGAAGGCGTCCAGTCCCCCAGCACCCCTTTGCCTCAGTCAGCCTCTCCCGCGACTTAGACGTTTGTTGGAGCTGTTTATGCGAGTACTGTCTTTCAGGACTGAGAACTTTATAAATAATATAGATGTCCTGATCTCACAAGCAACCGTGAGGATCAGACAAGATAAAAAGAAATGCGACCTAGTCCCCCTTCTTTCCCCTTCTCCTCTATGCCTTCCTCTTAGGGGAGGGCAGGAAGCTGGGATGACTGACCCCTCAGACTTCCTTCCGGGAGCTGTGAGTCCATGGGCTTTATTCCTTACCTCCACGGCATCTGCAGGTGGCCCGGTGTGAACCTGGTAAATACGCGGTTCTGATCTCACAAGGCACACCGAGCAGCATGTTACCTTCATCTTATCTTTACTTAGGGGAGACAAAAGTGGATTCAGAGAGAGGACTGGCACTTGGGCTCAGCAGAGACATGAGGGCAGAACATTAACCAGACTCTAACCATCGATTATAGTGTTTTAAAAGGTGTTATTCTTTGGAATGAATTCCAAACAGGAACGAACGTTTCTAAAAATGTTTGTTTCCCGTGGAGAGGCTCAGTGTTACGTGTGAGAAAGTGTGAGTGTTGCAGCAGGTTTTGTTTACCTAGTTTGGCGTCTTCAATCAATTTCTCAATTGTTTAGTTTTAAAATGCTTTTTAGGAAATACATGGAAGGAAAAAACTCTCCCTTGAGGGGTGGGGAGCCAGCCAACTCCCTCTCTGATTTTGGTGAATGAGAATTGCTCCCTTAGCTCTCAGCATTATTAGGAACATTGAGATATTCATAGCTATTAGTTTAGAAGTTGCTAATTTGGAAACCTTCTGCCTTGAGTGGCAAATAATAGTAAATTGTTCAATGCATTTTGAGTGGTGGGCCTGGGCGCATTTGAGCAGGAGGGCTTCAGAGGCCTCCTGAAATTCATTTTAGTATCTTTCACATTGCTAGGAAACATTCTATTGATTTTCTTAAAAGCACTTAAAATTGTTTTATGAATCCTCTGTAATTTTTCAAAATTAAACTTTTAAATTTAGAGTAATCTTTACATTGTCTAAGCTTAAGTACAAAAGGTAAAGTAGACATGTGGCCACAAATACGGCCAGGTGTGATTGTCTGGATTCAAGCCTTCATCTGTCTTAATAAACTCAGAACTGGACACAGCTGAGGGAGAGCTGAGTGTTCCATCTGGCCATTGTATCATCCTGACTGTAAATTGACCTGGAGCCTGTCTGGGATCTATGGAGATGACTCCTGTCACCCATAGCAAGACATGGGTTGGCATTTTAGTGCGTATGTGGGATTGGTTTCATCCAGGCTTTCTAAATCATTGGATAAACTGTTGTATCACTGTTTCTAGGTTGTTGTCCTTCATATGAGCATGCATAAGTCCAGATTGTATGTCTCCAACTTCCTTTGCATGTCTTAGGGTATAGGTAGAATCAATATGCAAATAAGCCAGGCACAAGTAGAATTTATTTACATCATTATATTGCAGTTTTTAATACTGTGTTGAATTCTTGAAGTCTTTGTGTAAACTATATTGTTTGTTTTTCACCACTTCAAATATTTAAAAATGTCTATTTGCTTTTACTTAACTCAGTACAGTTATGTAATCTATGTGCTTATGTTTGCTCTTGAAAAGTGCAGAAACTCTGCTAGTAAATTGCCTGGAGCTTGGTTTAAAATAAAAGCTGAAACATTCTGTGTGATAAGTGAATATTCTATTTCCTGAGAATGTGGTATCCACAATTCATTCACCTAAGCATTTATGTATTATTAGTTTTTAAAAATACTGCCTTCATTGGAAAAGTATATAGTGAATAACAATGAACAAATGGAAATATCTGATAGGACAAGATTAAGAACGACCCTCCACCTTTTAATTGCATTGATTGTGAAAATGATGCAGAGCTGCTGATTGACACAGAGATTCTAGAACTTATGCTGGGCACGGAAAGGATGATATGCTTTGATCATACAATCACAGACCTAATTTCTTGAATAGTTGAGCAGCTGTGTGGAGGGGATGAGAAGGGAAGAGAAATTGTTTAAATTACAAGCATGCACATTGCTATTTCAGTTAGCAGTATGCAGAAACATGGCACAGATATGCGTAAGGTGGAAAATCTTACCTGAAAAACCCCACAAACTTATTATGTAACCACCTTTCCTCAGCAATATTCTGGGAAAACAACGATGACAAGCACTAACCTGCCACGGATAGTAATCATCTGTGCTTATGCATATTAAGAAAGAGATCAGAGAATTCCTCCCAGATGTCCTTTTATTACCACCATTTTGGGTCTGACACTTTGGTCCCATTTTACATATAAAGAAAGTGAGGTACCAGAAGTGGGTCAGTTTAGCCAGGCCCACGGACGCCAAAGAAGACCAATCAGAGCCATCTAGGAACTGTCTCATTCTATTTGGGCAGAGATGGAATTGGTTGCAGTATGTAATTTGGAAATGTTAGGCTGTAGAAAACATTGCTATCTCTTAAATATTTAATGGATCAAGCGAGTATACTTACTATTACATCATGTGAGATAAAGGGAGGGTAAGATTTAGTTACAAAACTTCAATACTAACTTGAAGGCTTACAAACTATATGGGGTTGTTAAAAGTCTTAAGAGAATAAAAATTCCTACCAGAGCTGGTACACAAAGGCGCCATGTGCATGGCAGTCTCCATGCTTCATGCGTGCTGTGCTCCAGATGCACCGTGTACATAAAATACAATGTTAATGGTGCCCCATTTATGTAGAATGGAGTTTTGCAACAAATGACACTGTCTTTGAATTTAGGGCAAGGTACGTTTATGTGTTTATACCATATCTCATAGGGTTATATGATGACATCATATCACATCAATTAAGAGGGAAAAAAAAAAATAGGAAAAGTGAAGCAAAGTTAAAATGATTCTTTCAGAAACTCTGTTAGAATAGATGAACCACAGGCTTCCCACAGCCCACGACAGGATTTCTCTTTTGACAAACGCTGGCTGGCAGCGAGAGCCCGGAGTGCAGTACTGTACACAGACCAGACGCCGGGCGGGCCAGGCCTGGGGAGCGGCTCAGCCTCCCTCTGTGGAATCTGCGTCCTCTCGAAAAGACTGTGCCACCGGAAGGTCATCCTGCCTCCATTCTGAGGTGTCCCAAGGACTGGTGCCAATGACTGCAATAATCAAGCCACCACACACCACGGAAAAACTGGGTGGAAGTTGGCCGGGTGCGGTGGCTCACGCCTGTAATCCTAGCACTCTGGGAGGCCGAGGCAGGCGGATCGCTCAAGGTCAGGAGTTCGAAACCAGCCTGAGCAAGAGTGAGACCCTATCTCTACTTAAAACAGAAAGAAATTAATTGGCCAACTAAAAATATATAGAAAAAAAATTAGCCGGGCATGGTGGTGCACGCCTGTAGTCCCAGCCACTCGGGAGGCTGAGGCAGAAGGATTGCTTGAGCCCAGGAGTTTGAGGTTGCTGTGAGCTAGCTGACGCCACGGCACTCACTCTAGCCCAGGCAGCAGAGTGAGACTCTGTCTCAAAAAAAAAAAAAAAAACCTGGGTGGAAGTTCACTATGGAATGGAGTGTAGCCAACCAGGTGGGAGAAATTGTGAGTGCTCCCAAAGGAGGGGTGTGTCACGTATGCATGCTAAATAGTAACAACAAAACGGATATTTTAAATGGGTCCACCAGTTGGCAAAGCATCTTACTTAGGTCACAATGAATTACCTGGTACAGGAATAAAGACTAGCCCTATTCAGTCTAGGCGGTATGAATGAAGCAACAAATTTGACAAGATGTCAATGTCCACACCTGTAAAAGTACTGAATATATTAGCCACATGTCCCCACGTAACACTGTTTTGATTCCTTTAACTCCTCAATTCCAATAAAAATACCACTTCTTGTGCTACATTTCTCCTTGTTCTCTTTACAGAGGAATTCCAGGGGTTCTAGTTAAAAGGGTTTTCTCACATAATTCCTAAAGAAATTGCATCTTGGTTTTATCATTACAATTTGTTGTAATGGTTGAAGATTATGGTATATCTTTAAACTCATGTATTTATAATACAAACGTATTTTAAATGTTCAAAGTATGTTGAATAATGAGGTTTCTTGTGATTTTTATACTTCCAGTTGAAAAGAAGAACACATCTACATAACTTGTCAATTGAATCTTTCAAATGACAATGAAAACAATAATCCATTCAACTTTTTGGATGGACTTTCATTTACAGCTCTATTTGTGTTTAACATTTTATGTTTGAAATAGGTTAGATTTTTTTCCCCATTTTTTAGACAAGGGGTCTCATTCTGTTGCCCAGGCTAGTCTAGCAATCCTCCTGTCTCAGCCTGCCCCAAGTAGCTAGGACTACAGGTGTGTCCACCATACCCAGTTTGAAATTGTTTAATTTTTATTCAAAGTAATAATACATCGGCATGATTTATAGTTTTAAAACTTTGATTGTACTGGAAGACTTCTTATAATTGGCAGTTGCCTGAGTCCTTCTCAGAGCTACTTTAACTGTTTACTCTTGAATTTACCTCCTTACTGCTAAACTGTAGGTTTATACTTTAATATTTTAATTAGTTAATTTTAAACATTATAATCGTAAAGATCTGGGGGAGGGGCTGTTGGCACTTTTGAAGCTAGTAGTGTCCAGGGTCTCTGCACACATCCTGTCAGACTCTCACTTTGTCCCTCTAGTTTTGTTTCGGCACTTGCTTCCTGTCTTCTGCAGCACCTGGGGTTTGTCCGGCACGTCTCTGGGACCAATTTCTCCAGAGTGTGAAGGCCCAGTCTCCTGCAGAGGCGGGGAGCAGGGGTTGCCTGGCTGCATGGGTCAGAGTCGGGAGTCTCACCATTCTCCGTACACACTTTCCTTCCCCTCCCTGTCCGTGACCCTGCGCCCCCAGCTCCTATGGGCATGAGGACCCTCTGGAGTGCTCTGGAGCAGTCAGTGGGGATGGTGTTGGTGTGTCCCCCCGCAGACATGCCTCCATTCTGCTGCTTACTGCCTCTCCCTCTGCCTACCGGCCTCTCAGGACCTGCTCACACCTCTCACCCCTGCCGTTGCTTAACCACTGTCTTTGTCCATTTGAAACATTTCTGTCCTGCTATTATAGCAGAGTTTTAAGAGAAAATAACAAATAAGCAGTGTGTCAATGCTGCCATGTTAAACTAGAGTGTGTGTGTGTGTGTGTGTGTGTGTGTGTGTGTATAAAACAGGTTTGATGAAATGTTAGTGAACCACCTTCTTGGCCTAGAGGAGCTCAGGCAGAAATCCGTTACGTGGTAGAATGTTAGTTTATAAAAGGAGATATGTCATGCAGATGTCATGAAATGCCTGGGAATGAAATGATACATTTAAGCAATCTAAGATACTAGGTTTCTCTGACAACGAGCACTCTGATATGAATATTTGGAGACACCTACGTGTGTCTGTGAGGAAGTTGCTTGCTGCAGAACCACCCCTCCGGACAGTTCAGCGCCCCAGGCCAGCACAGCAGCCTCACCCACCGACGCCAGGCCGCCTTTGAGATCCACCAAGTCAGGCTCTCTGGGTGGTGTCGAGCATTGGCCTTTCTAAAGCTCCCAGGGCGGAGCCCAGAAGGAGACATGCGGGGTGCAGCCACTCAGACGACACAGCTCTGTGGACAGGGGCATGCACACCTGTCCTCTCATGCTGCCTATGTGGCATTAATGTGGTAAAAGCGTAGACACCTGACTTGATTTTATTTTCTCACCTGTCAACAATTATCAATGATTCTGGGCCTGCTTTTAACTCATCTCCTTCAGAAGCTTGCACTTTTTCTTGCCTGATCATTGTTTAAGTTATAATTTATAATAAGTGAATATCATATGAGTAACAAATAGTATCTAAAATATCAAAATATTGATTATTCAGACTTTACAGGGCACAGGCTTCAGGCTTCTCTTGATGGTAGAGTTTTACTTTCAAAAAAATTATGTAAGAATTATTTCTTTGGTCTGTTGATATGCTTTAAAACTCTGTTTTTTTTCCTGCCATTAATATATTGAAATAGAAAGAATCCTCAAAAATAAACATTCCCTTTGTAACAGATTATACCCAGTGAGTAACAAAGGAAACTGGTTAAATTGATTCTATTTGTTATTCTCAGCAGGGGGAGCCACGTGTCTACAATAACCCCGCAGGAGCGGCTGTAGCACAGCTCTCCGCGTGTAAGGCTTGCGAAAAAGTGGACTTGCCTGCCCCCTACTGGATGACTCATGCAGAGAACTCTGGCTTTGCAGTTGGAGCCATGCAGCTTTTATTTAAAACAAAAAATTAGCAAACATTCATTGGAAAACTTCAACAAAAATATTGACTTTCTTTTCAGTTTCTGGGTTCCTATCTTTCTATAAGTTTCTTAATGATCATTTTTGCAGTGGCATGGTATTCCACAGTGAGTGAAAACGTAATAATAGCCTTTGCCATTTCTCTGTTGCTGTTCCTCTATTGTTCCCATTTTAAACATTTTTTTCTTATTACTATAATGAGATCTTCGTGCATCTGTTTTATCTTGGTTTTTGAATCATTTCCTTAGGGTACGCCTAGACATGGAATTAATCCTTCACCTTCTCACAGCTCTGGGGCTCCTTCACCCCAGCCGTAGGGAGGAGGTGTGTCTCCGGCCAGACATCAACCACCTCACGTGGCTCTTGGCTCCTTTTCTTTTCGCCTTCTCAAGGGCTTGTTTCTTTTGGGCCCTCCCAAATTATCCACATCTAAATTATCCACATGTCTAAATAATGTCTAAATTATCCACATCTGCCTCCTACTACATAATGTTTATTGGTACTTGTGGGAGATCAAAATGTCACCCCAAAATATGTCACTTTGGTGTACAGATTATTTTGAGCTAAAGGCAATTGAGAAAGAGCAGATATCAGTAAAAATTCTCTCTGCTCCCCCATTTGCCTAAAAGCAGGCTTAGATTTCTTAATTGCCAGAGACAACACTAGACTCTTATCAGTCCAGAAATAGCACCAGAAGAATCTACATAGCAAACCTTG
>CAUYRT010010260.1:0-33440 GCA_963574885.1 Lepilemur ruficaudatus
AAGAGAGAAAATATTTGTAAACCCTACATCTGATAAGGGGTTAATATGCAAAATATATAAGAAACTCAGCTCAATTTTAAGAAAACAAATAACCCTATTAAAATATGTGCAAAGGATCTGAATAAACATTTCTCAAAAGAAGTCATATAAATGGCCAACAGGCTTATGAAATATGCTCAAAATCACTAATCATCAGAGAAATGCAAATTAAAACCACAATGAAATACCTGCCCCCCCCCCACTTGCTAGAAAGGCTGTTATCAAAAAGACAAATGGTAAGTGTTGTTAAGGATGTGAGGGACAGGGAATACTTGTAATCTATTGGTGGGAATGTAAAGTAGTAAAGCCATTCTGGAAAGCAGTGTGGAGGTTGCTTAAAAACTTAAAATACAACTTTCATGTGGTTAATCAGTCCCACTTCTGGGTATATACCCAAAGGAACTGAAATCAGTATGTGCAAGACATATCTGCCCTCCTGTGTTCACTGTAGCACTACTCACAATAGCAAAGATATGGATCAACCTAAGGGTCCATCAGTGGATAAATGGGTAAAGAAAATGTGGCACATATATACAATAGAAGATTATTCAACCTGAAAAAAAAGAAATTACGTGATTTGCAATAACATGGATGGACCTGGAGGATTATAATTTAAGTGAAATAAGCCAGGCACATAAAAACAAATACCGCATAATCTCACCTATATGTGGAATCTTAAAAAGTGGAATTCACAGAAGCAGAGACTAGAATGGTGGTTACCAGCGGATGGAGGAAGGGGAGTAGTGAATGAAGAGATATTGGTCCAAGAGCACAAAGTTTCAGTCAGACAGGATAAATAAGATCCGGAGATCCATTGCGTAGCATGGTGACCATAGTTAACAATAATGCATACTTGAAAATTTGTAAGAGAGTAAATCTCAAATGTCAATTGTTCTCACCCCCCCAAAAAATGATAAGTATGCAAGGTGATAGATATGTTAATCAGCTTAATCTGATCATTTGCCATATAGATGCATACGAAGACATTACATTGTACATGGCAAATATATATAATTTTTATTTGTTAATTATACCTTAATACATCTAGGGAAATTTTTAAATAAATAAATATGGGGTGTAGGTGTGTGCATGTGTGTGTGCATATATAATGGTGGGGAGGCAGAAATCTCCAGATAGAAAAAATAACATATGTAAGGTCCCAGGGGAAAGGGAGAGAGAAAGCTTACATGCATTTGGGCAACTGCAAGTCATCAAATATAGTTGAGGCATAAAATGCTTTATAAGACTCAAGAAGTAAGGAAAGGTCTGTATAACAGACCAAGAATATTGGTCTTTACCTGAAGGGTAAGGGAAGCCATTGAATAAGGTTAAGAGTAAGGATGACATTAGCAGTGAGACACTGCCAGCCATGGCAGGCAGCTTCTCATGAACACCATCATCCTAAAATCCCCCAACAGCTCCTTACAATTCCAAGAAATATCCAGCCACCAAAAGCTGCTCCACTCATACTATCAGCATAGTACTGGCATAAAAAAGACATATAGACCCATGGCAGAGAATAGAGAGCCAGTACTTTCTCTTTTGAAATGTCCACATACTGCTTGCTTGTCCTCTTGTAGGGCTACCAAACATACCAAAGACCAATCAGAAAGTTGCCCTGCTTCCAAAAAATTCCAGCTTAATAGAATTTGTGAGAATGAGAGACTGTCTCAGTGTTTCCTCTTTTATCCTATAATACTGATTCCCCTTTCTGTGCCTTTGAAACTCTGCTGAAACAAAAATGACAGCAGATGGGTTTCCTCATCCCAAATTTATGAACAAACAACCTGGATTAATTTCATTTCAGACTTACTTTTGTTTTTGACATTACAGAGGTCACAGAATAGAAGGTAGACTAGGGATGAAGGAGTGGTTAGACATAAAGCGGAAAGACAGGTGAGCATGCTGATGTTCTAACCCAGGTGAGGGAGGGAAGGAGACAGGAAGGAGAAAAACAGGTGGGGTTGTGGGCAAAAGGCAGCCTAAATCAAGACAGAGGCAATAGGGTTAAGAGACATAGATGGATTTAAAAGGGTCTGAAGGGAAAGGATCAAACCAAGTTTCTGATTTCCAGATGGAAAGCTTAACATTCTCTGAATCAATGTAGTAACCATATTATGGCCTATGCCTAAATAACCAAATTAAGCTTTTTAGAACAGTAGCTAAAGAGAAGATTATAAACCATTTTCAAAAACAATAATAATAACATGAACTAGAGATATGCAAAATAAGCCCACAGGATTTTTCATGTAGACCCTCAAAAGAGAAAGCAAAAGTAAGAAAAGTGCAAGTTTGACTGCATTTGAATTTTTTTTCTTTTTTTTTTTTTTTGAGACAGAGTCTCACTCTTGCCTGGGCTAGAGTGCTGTGGCATCAGCCTAGCTCACAGCAACCTCAGACTCCTGGGCTCAAGCGATCCTCCTGCCTCAGCCTCCCGAGTAGCTGGGACTACAGGCATGCGCCACCATGCCCAGCTAATTTTTTTCTATATATTTTTAGTTGGCCAATTAATTTCCTTCTATTTTTAGTAGAGATGGGGTCTCACTCTTGCTCAGGCTGGTTTCGAAGTCCTGACCTTGAGCGATCTGCCCGCCTCAGTCTCCCAGAGTGCTAGGATTACAGGCGTGAGTCACCGCGCCCGGCCTGCACTTGAATTTTTAACACAACACAATTCACAACTGCAAAGATGTGGAATCAACCTAAGTGTCCATCAATTCACTAGTAGATAAAGAAAATGTGGTACATACATACCATGGGGTACTACTCAGCCTAAAAAGGAATGAAATTATGTCTTTTGCAGCAACTTGGATGGAACTGGAGACCATTATCCTAAGTAACTCAAGAATGGGAAAATGAACACCACATGTTCTGACTAATATCTGAGAGCTAAACAATGGTACACACAGGCACAAAAGAAATGTAAAGGACATTGGAAACCAAGAAGGGGTTGGGGGTGAAGGGCAAAAACATGCCTGTTGGAAGCAGTGAACACTACTCTGCTGATGGGCACACTAAGAACCCCGACTTAAGCATTATGCAGCATATCCACGTAACAAGAATGTTTATGTCCCCTCAATAGTTTGAAATCTTTAAGAAGGGGAAAATGCAGGTTTGAATTCCTGCTCTGGTCCTCACATGCAAAAGGAGTGGTCAAGTCAGGCCACCCAGAGAGGACTCAGGAATCATCCACAGCCACGGACACGAGGCTGCTGGAGCAGAAGGTTCTGGAAGTGTAAGACTCCTCAGACAGCTCCCAGGACGGAATCTGTTGACCAGGCCATACGTCCTTTAATGTCTCTAGATCAAGTCAGAAATGATGACGAAGTTGGATTTTCCCCTCCTCTCTTTCAGGGTTTTCCGTTGCAAGCTCACATTACCATTCTGCTTATCTTTTTTTCTGCTCTACTTTTTTTTCTGCTTTTTTACCTCTTAGATTGTGAGCTCATTAGAGGTAGGGACGAGTCTGTATGTTCTCGCCCTCTGCCTTCCTTTCCACTTCTCCGACTTTAATTTTCTCTGCCGCTGTCTCTCTCTTTGCCTCTTGTTCTCTGCCTTCATTTCTGTTTACTTCAACTTCTAAAATCTCACCTCGGTTCCTCCTAAAGCATCTTCACTGGCTCTCACAGAAGGCCTGGGACCCTGACTGCAAAGGTCTTCCCCTTGTTCTTACCTCTTCCCTAAGAGCAGGCACATTTGTACAAGCCAGGTCACACTCTCCTTTGGCACTGCAAGCACAGGAATGTGTGTGTCTACACACACACTCATGCTCACACATTTGTGACCTTCTGTGTATTTATCTATCTCTTTAAAGAGGGACTTAAGGACAAGAACTATGTGAGTATATTTGAATCTCTAGCACCTGATACCTAGGAGGTACTTAACCAATGTTTTGTGAATGAATGCTTAATAAATACGCCCTCCAGAAAATTCTAAGGTAACAAAAGATGTGAGACAGGCAGGCATCTCTGAAACAAGTACAATAATTAAGTGCTAAGCTATAAAATTGATTATAGGATTTGTAAACTACAAATCATTTCACCACAAATTGCACATCACAGTATAATCAGTGAAGCTCTGTGTTTGAGTGGGAAGGCAGCTAACATAGATAGTCTGCTTCTTTGTATATGAGGTATAGCTTTCACAAAAAAAAAAGTCAGCTCACAAAAAAATATTTAGCAAACTACAGTGCACTCAGAGATTAAGATAATTAAGTCAGCATTCACTTCTGTTTATTTTTGTAGCTTAAACTGAGCGGGGAGAAACAGGCTACTAACTGTAAGTACATGCCTGCATGTGGCCACTACATGTGGGGGCCTCCTTGCAAGATCCAGCCTCCTCCCATAAGCGGGATGGACTCCCTGTCCTGTACAAAAATATACAAGTTTTCTCCAACCATCCCAGTGTAAGGAAAATTTAACAAACATATTGTAGAAGTTTCCTCATAATCCATTCCCTGAAGGTATGAGTTCTTTGAACAATTTGAGAACACGGCACAAACTGGAAGGCAGGCTGATGGATGGAAATGTAAATATGAAACTTTAATGAAGGCTCTTCCTTCTCACCTAAAAGGAGACAGTAAATCTTTCATGCCCTGCTCAGCAGGGCTTCAAGCATCTGGTACCATTAGTGAGATACTCTTCATCTTCTCCAAAAAGCTAACCCTGGTTTGTGATATATCATAATACCCAAACTTAACCCAACTCTTCCACTTCATGCAGTGAATACACACATTTCCAGGGTCAAAATCAACACTGAATCATCTCAAGAATGGTGCTTTCGTCCTTTTTTTTGGTCCAGTATTTTTCATGTTAGAGCAAAGCTATAATTAAATGAAATATGCAGAGAAGATAAAAGCAACTGTTGGTGAAATGGATTGCAAATTAATTAAAATTTTGCATCCAATTTCCATATCCAATGTTTTTTGAAATCTGTTTTCCTTGTGTGGGGCTACTTTGATCATAGTGAGCCCTTTAAGCCTGGGACATGGCTGGCATAGTTGTGTGGAAGAAGGGGACACAGCAAAAGAAAAGCCTGGAAACAGAAGGAAACTTCAGGAACTTACAGGAGAGTCAACAGGGAGTGGATAGACCCTGCCCCGTGTTTGCCTGCATCAAAAATGACACAAATCTCAAAACAGCTACATCAGGAAGGTGGCTTTGGAGAAGAAAAGCGAGAAGAGGAAGAGTGTTAAAGGCCAGATCAGGTCACCTGAAGAATCCCATTCTCCAAGGTGAGAGCAAAGACCAGCAGGGCCCACACTGGGAAGACGTAGAGTGAACAGCAATGAAATGGGAACAGGTTTCAGTCAGCTGACAGGTGTATGAGGCTGGATTCAATCTTATACACCAGTAGCCTTGGGATCCAAGAGTCCCCTGAAACAGAAGAAACTCATGGAGAAGTGTCCTGTGGCGTCCACAGGTGTGCTGCAGAGAACCTGACTCTGTGAGGCAGTAGGCAAAGTGGCTAAACACACAGTTCCTGCTGTATAGCTGAGTGATCATGGGAAACTGTTTACCCTTCCTAAATCTCAGTTATGGGGCTTAATAGTACCTGACTTCGGTATTATCAGTCTGACTGCCTCCCTAGAGGCCCTCAAGGTGTTTAAGACCTGATGCTGTTCCTGAGTGATTTGTAGTTTTAGCCCTCTACCTCAAATATCTCCCTCAAAAAAAGCAAGATAATAACTATTTCCAAAACTACTGCCTCTGAAATGATATCTACTTACCCTACCATCTGATTGATTCTGGAAAGAAGAATGAAAGCGAACAGATACCTGGATAGTCAATGAAAAAGCTGGGAGAGGATTAGAAGGGTAACCAGATTCCTCAAAAAACTAAAAAAGAACTACAAATTCTACTTCTGAGTATATGTCCAAAGGCCTAGAAATCAATATTCCAAAGAGATATCTGAACTCCCATGTTCATTACAGCACTAATCACAATAACCAAAATATGGAAGCAACCTATGTGTCCATCAATGAATAAAGAAAGAAAGAAAATGTGGTGTGTATACACAATGGAATACTATCCAGCCTTAAAAAGAAGGAAATTCTGTCATTTGCAAAAATATGATGAATCTAAAGGATATCATGCTAAGTGAAATAAGCCAGGCACAGAAAGACAAACACCACATGATCTCACTTACATGTGGAATCTAAAAAAGTTGAACACATGGAAGCAGAGAGTAGAATGATGATTACCAGAGCCTGGGGTTGGGGGTGGATGGGGACATGTTTGTCAAGGGTACATAGTTTCAGTTAGACAGCAAGAATAAGTTTGTGAAACTCACTGCACGGCAGGGTGACTATAGTTAATAATAATGCATTGAATATTTCAAAATTGCTAAGAGCAAATTTCAAATATCTCACCACAAAAAAATGGTAAGTTAGTGAGGTGATGGATATGCTAACTAGCTTGATGTAAAGACCCCATATTATATACATATTTTAAAACATCACCTTGTGACTCATACATATACACAGTTATTGTCTGTCAATTAAAAATAGTATTAATTTTAAAAGAGAGCAAATTTTTAAAATCTTTAAATAAAAAACAATAAATGAAGAGAAACCAGGGCGGAGCCTGTCTCTGTTCTGCAGCCTCTTTCTGTCTCCCACTAAGCGGCACCCTGTCTCCTCCAGATGTCCAGTCTCTTCCGTAGACCTCACTTCCTTGCCCGTCTGGGAAAATAGGAAAAGACCTCGCAAAGGTAATTACAGCAAAGGGTCCATGGCCACTTCTTTCACATCAGATTTGTGTTCTAAGATTTATCTCCAGTGAGATAAAAGGCCCTCTGTCCAGTTAAGGGACTTTAAGCATGGAGGAAATGAAAAAGAGGAATGGTACAAGTGCCATAGAAGTCATAGCCAATAACCAAAGACTACTCTGCCTACAAGTAAGCCCGTCCTAACTCAAGCTGTGGCAAATAATTCAAACTCCCTTTAATTAATCAGTATCACAGCCTCAAAATTATCACTCGAAACATTAGAAATTATTACAAATAGAAATAGAGACTATGAACTAATTCTTGATCATAGCCTTTTGGGAAAATCCACATCCAAACCATTAAGCTGTTATAACTGCTTTGATCTCATCTGCTCTTTTCTCCTAAAGCTGAAGCAAAACAATTGTAACCAGTTGAAGAAGCCCATTAAATGGTGTTTTCTCTGGCTAGGACCCTCCCATGTGATCCAGAGCTACAGAGGTTCCCACCTATTTTTTATTTACGCAACTCATTATCCAACAAACCAAAAATGACCTCCCACACAAGCTGACCTGAAAACCCTCCTGATTTGAACTTGATAAGAAACACTGGATTAATTAAATCTAAGCATAGGTGTCCTGAACTGAGACAATGGCTCCTTCAGTGAGAACTGCAAACACAACCTACAGAAGCCTTTTATGGCCAGGTTAACATGAACAGCTGTCCCCTCAGTTGCCTTTCAATTAGTCGGAAAGGTGGTGGCTGCCTGCTTACTTGGGTTGGGATGCCCAGAGGCTCTTCTGGTGGACGTGGTCTGTAATGAGCAGGGCCCCCAGCCCAGCAGTTGGGAGAATCAAATACCACAGAGCTCCCGCCCACACCTGCATCTCTTCCTTTCCCCAGCTTGCTGCATCGAATGCCATTGCAAGCTGCACAGGAAAAATACATAATGAAAGACTAGGAGCACGCGCCTGCCTGCTTTAATTCTGGGGTTTTGAAAAGGGGCTCTCCTAACAGGAAGCCGAGGCATCAGAGAGACACAGAGAGGTCCAGGAAGTGAAAGCCAGATTCCTGGGACCAGAAGGGCCCTTTCATTGACAGTGTAGCCTTTGCAGGTGACAGTCTTTCTCATTTTGCAGCCCAGGAGCTCAGTGAGGGGTCAAAAGTGACAGGTTGCTGTAAGGATAACAGGACAAAGTTAAGGCATTCAAGCCAGGTCTCAAGGTCGGGGGTCTCAAGGTCAGGTCTCAAGGTCGGTGGAAGGCTAGGCCTGAATCTCAATGTATTTGGCACTTGGCTCACAACTGGATATAGAGATCCTCAACCCTATTGTAGTAAAGATTACAATCTCAGTGCCAAGCATTGAGCATCTATTATGTACCAGATCTTTGAACTTACCACATGTAGTTACAACTTATGTATCAATAACCCTCATTTTATCAGAGAGGTAGTTAGGGCTCAAGTGGGTAAAATAGCTTCTTCAAAATCACTTAGAGAGCAAGAGCTGAAGGTGGCCCTCAGCCCCAGCCTGACTGCTTTTGCCACTTTGTATCAGGGCCGACTGCCATGACCCTCAGCAAACACAAACTCACGGGCATTCTGAGGGTCAGTGGGCCTAGTGTTCTTGTCAGCTGAATCTCCTGGAAGGTTTATTTTAGGAGATGTGCTTTTAAAAGGGAAAACCGGAGTAAGCTGACATCAGGCGAAGAAAACATACTCGCTTCTGGGTCTAACTGCAATTAGCAGATACACTCAGCCTCAAATTATGCTGTATTTAGCACTGGAAATTAAATTCATTAATTATTGTGTAGCCGCCACTGAAATCTTGCAGCAAGTCTATCCTCTGAATGAAATATTTTCAAATTAATGGCATACTTATTCTTGCTTATTAACAATTTAATAGCTATGTGTTAAGCATTTTGAATTCAGTAAAAAGGCAAGAAAAAAGGTGGTAGGAAAACTGGAAGATAATCAAATCAGCAGCACCCTGGACTGGAAAGCACTAGAAACATGAGCTCCAGAAAGAACCATCCTCTGTCTTCCTGGGAGTTCAAATATGAGAGAGACAATTGAGTTAATCCTTAGTCCAACACATACAGTAAAGATTGCCTATTTTTTACTTCTTTAAAACTTGAAATTTGCACTGTATTTGTCTGCTTATATTCTCACTCCTTCATTATCTTTTCCCTTTATTTGATGATCAACACACATGTACTGTTTCAGGCACTGTGCTAGACTCTAAGGATCCCAGGTACAGCAAGACATAGTGCTTGCCCACAGGAGATCACAGTCTAGTCAGATGATAGACACAAAAATATAAAGTACACTATGTGATAAGGATAGAGCTATGCATAGGACATCGTAAGGGCTTACAGGAGGATTACAGGAGAATACTGGGGGAAACCAGGAAAACTTCCTGGAGGAGGTGATGTTTGAACCAGATCTTTAAAGATCATAAAGGTCACCACAAGGAACAGGAGGAAAGAATGAAGAGGAGGCCATTCCAGAGGCAGCAGAGCATGAAAACATGCACGTGGGCTAGAAATAGGGTGATGTGCACCATGTTGCTCCTACAACCAGTTTGGTAGGCAAGCAATGAGATTGCGGAGAGAGAGTTAAGCAGAGAAGACACCATGGAGGGTCTTACATTAATGAATGTTACTAAATCTGGACTTCATCTCATCAGAAAACATTTTCCCATCATAATATTTGCCAGTCAGGAAACAGATTGGTATGTTACAACCAGAAGTGAGATAGTTCATAAGTGAGATTTTACTAATAAAAAGTTTAAATAACTAAGGTTTGTATATAATGGACTGTTTTTATACACAAGTTCAAAGTTAGTCCTTTAATAACATACATAACCCTTACTTAATCACATTTTGATATGTTTTCTTGAATGGGAACAAGAGAGGAAATTACAGCCAACAAGCCAAGTGAGCATGACAAGACCAGGGCGTCTACAGGAAGGTCTCCCATGTGAACAGTGTTCATCACATGGCTCTCCATGAGGTTAAGGCCGACAATGACTATAGTAGTGGTGGAGTGTCCCTGAGAAACCACAGCAGTTTTATTACCTGCTTTCCTCGGTAAATTTGTAAACTGTCACCTCAACTCCCAAGGCATTTCCTCTCCCCTCCATGGCAACTCACACCATCACTTACATTCAAAGGTCAATGTCAGCATCTAGAACGGTTCTTAAGTCTAGGAGAAGTTCCATATATGTTGATTGTTGAAAGAATCAAATAGGGCTCAGTTTTCTAGCACCACTCATCTGTCATCTGGTGCCTTGTTTGTTACGTCGCATTATACAGGGACAATATAGATAACTGATTTAAAAAGTTGACACAGAAAGTGAGGTCTGATGTGAAAATAACCTAAAATATATGGAATTGGTTTGGGAAACAGACAGTATGGAGCAAGGAAACTGTTAAAGGAGGGTAAAAAATACTCAGAAGACTGTGTTAGAATGCTGGAAAAATCATGAGAAACTGTGAGTCAATGCTGGGAAAATGCCAAAAAATCAGCTACAGGAAGCTAGAAAAATAGTGACCCATGTCATATCATGGTAAAACATTCGGTAACCTCATATCCTTTCACTAAACGATTACACATATAAACAAACCCACTCACAGAGACAGTTCACATTAGTAGCATCAGTTCTAGAACCAAAACTGTCATCTCTCTTGGAGGGCTGACAAGCTCAACAAGAAGGTCAGAGTCCTTGCAAACTTTTGACATGGTATTTTTTTGTAATAAAAACTCTGGGATGAAATTACTTCAGGAAGACAGTCGTCCAGTCTTTACTCCGTCATCAACCACATAAATTAAGTCTTGCCCCCTGACTTCTCTGTGTCTCAGCTGTTTCGTCTGTAACAAGCAGATTAAGGAGATACGTGCACCAGGAGAGAGATGTGCCTAATGCACTTAAATCTTTTTCTGCAACTAAGTACAGAAAACACACCACAATCAGGAGAGAAAAGCCAATAGTATAATCCAGAAACAATTGGCTTGCATGGGATAAAACACCAGCAAATGAAAGTTTACCTGCCAGAGAAGAAAAATGTTTTAATCAACATGGAATCTAACAAAAATTCTGAGACAAATACAAAGCAAAAGGCAAATAAAAAACCTTTTTCTGAAAGATGAAGAGCATTTGAGGCAAATGATTTCTTTGCATTTTCAAGAAAATAAAAAAGAAATGAGACTTTGCTTTTTAGAAAGATATAAGAGATAATAGAATGGGTAAAAAAAAAAAAAAGGCTGAGGAGCTAAGGAAGAAAACTCAGGAGAAGACTGATATCATTGTAGAAATTTAAACTGAATTTAAAAGTGAAAGTAGGGGAGGAGGGGATGGGTATAAACATACATAATGAGTGCGATGTGCACCGTCTGGGGGATGGTCAGGCTTGAAGCTCTGACTCGAGGGGAGAGGGGGGAAGGGCAATATACGTAACCTTAACATTTGTACCCCCATAATATGCAGAAATAAAAAAAAGAAAAAAAAGTGAAAGTACACCACAGGTAATACTAAAGACAGTGGCAAGGAGAGAATCAAAGATATGGCAGAGAAAAACAAAAAAGGAGACGCAACGTACAGACAATTGTTTCCGCAAAAACAAAAGAATAAGGCAGAACAAAATAAACATAAAAGATGCATTTTTGTCATAACTATATTTAGAACAAAAATGCAAAAATATCAAAAAGTTAATTTTTTATCACTAGATGGTGGAACGTTGTGTGACTTTTATTAGTTCTCTCCTTTTCTGTTGTTCATAATTTTTTGACAATAAAAAAGTCTCTCTTCATGGTTTTAAAAAGCAAAATCTTACTGGTAGGCTCAGCAAGTTGCTCCAAGCTGTTCTGAGGACTCTTATCAAAAGCAAACTGGGCCATGGTAAAATAACAATCACTTCAATAGAAGAGGTCTTTGTTCGCTTCTCAGACAGCTTTCTTGGTTTAGCCATGTTACTTCTTCTGTAAAATCAGACAGAATTTGAAATATTATTGTAAGAATCAGTTATTCTTCGAAATAGATGCACCGTATGGGTCTTTACTACCACCTCTGCCAAAGAGCTTGTGCCAAAATTTCTAGAACCCAGATTACCTTAGCATTCAGCACACACACTTAGTTTTATCCTGTCTCTTCTATCTAGAACTAGAGATGAAAGCTTCAGAGGTCAGAAATAGCGTTGTCAACCTCTCTTGCCTTTCTCACGGTGCCTAGCATAATTTAAGGGACAGAGATGCTTCTCTACATATTTTTGAAAATAGATGCTGAGTCCATCGGAGAAGCAAATGCCAGTGTCAAGCCAGTCACATGTGTCTCTGCTTCAGATTCAAACGACACCAAACATAAGACAACACGGTTCTTTTTCCTCCTAGATGGAAATAAAATTCTTTTGCCTTATCTAAATCTCCAAAAAGTCTGCAGCACTGTTTTTCCTCCAGTCTGAAAGAGAGCAATAATATGGGACAATGATTCCGTGCTCCAACTCTGTTCTTTTGTGAACTATAACAAGTAAAGATCAATGACAACAGAGCAGCCTTGCTCTGCAAACCACTTGATGGAATAGACTGAAGCTATTAGGTATGGTCATTAAGTTTCACATTCGCAGAAGGCCCAGCTCTATGATCCTTCTTGGAGGGAGTTCAGGGTTAATCTGATGTCTTTTTTTTTTTTTCAATTTCAGGTAGGTAGGAGTTGGTGGGCTTCATTTGTCAGGGAAAGCATCGTACCTCAGTTCAGAGAAGAAAGTAATTTATTGTTGCAAGAGATAGCTCCCATGAAATTCATCCAGCTGTTCAAGGTCAAGGTGGAGGTTCTCATCCATACCCAGCAGCAGGAATGAACATGAAATGAGCAGACACGAAGAAAAACTACAGTTTGCCTGCAAGCCCTAAACACCTGACCCCAAACATGGATGAAAAATATAATGAAATAATAAAAATATTTTGTCAGATGGCTTCCTCCTAGGCACCTCCCTCAACCCACAGTAGTCAAGGAGATAATAAGTGCCCTATACATATCCAAAAAGATAAATGGATTTCCAAAGTGTGGAAAACTGACATTTTATGGTTTCAGCACTTTAAAGCACTATTTTTGTATAGTTTTTTTCACCTAAGTTGTGGATCAGGTTGAACTTCCATGCCTAGCACCAGAAGGAATCCATAATATTTTTTAAATGATTAAGTGAATGGCTATAACCTCAGTTCTAATATTTCTTTCTAATCTAAAATGCTCCCTTCCTATAAATTGCATCATTAGCCTCCTTTAAAATGTAATTCAAGTGGAGGTTGCTCAGCCAGGATCCCTCATTATTTCCTTAGGTTTCCTCCAGCAGCCCCTTCAATCCTGCAGGTACTTATAAAAATGAGGCATAAATTGTTATGACATTTTACATTATCTATAAATATTTAGACCCAGAACAAAATATCTCAGTCACTTCAGGCTGCCATAACAAAATACTTTAGACTGGGTGGCTTAGACAACAGAAATGTATTTGCTCGTCGTTCTGGAGGCTGGAGGTCTGAGATTAGGGTGCTGGCGCGTCACGTTTGGGTGAGGGCCCTTTTTCTGGCTTGCAGATGCCTGACTGTCCTCACATGGCAGGGGGTGGGGGCCGGCTCCGGTGTCTCTTCATATAAGCACACTAATCCCATTGAATCAGGGCCCCACCTTTATGAACTCATTTAACCTTAATCACCTTCTCAACAGGCCCTATCTCTAAAAATAGTCATATTGAGGGTTAGGACTTCAACATGTGAATTTGAGGGGTGATCACCCAATTCAGTTCATAGCAAACAGGAAATGTAGAATCTTAAATTCTATTTACCTTTATATTTTAGAAAAGAATTATTCACGGGAAAAAATACAAGGGTTAAAATAAATACAAGGGTCAGCACATGAAAGAGCAGCTCAATGTGAGTCTTCACCAGGAAATGCAGGATGAAATGGTCATATATACTTGTGGAAATGCAAATTTGTTTCCACTTACTTATACGTACTAATATCTTTAATAAAAGCATTAGGAATTAAAATCATTATTCAATATTCAAAGGCATATTTATTTTAACATTGACTTAGTTCACTCCTTTACAGTTCTCAATACCTATCGTATTTAAGACTGTGCTAAATGGTGAAAGAATACAAAGACAAATAAGATCCAGTCAGGGGTTTACAATATAAAGGGAGTGATATATATAAATGCTTGCAATACAGCATAGAATTAACTCATTCAATAAATATGTTTTTAATTACTCATGATTTTCCTGGCGCTGTACCAAGTACTGGGATGATGTAGAGAAATATATGACGTACACGCTGAACCCAGGGAGGTTACTGACTAGCCTAAGAACTTCTAACACATGTATATGAGAGATAAAAACTGCAGATGAACTGAGTTGGGGGTTGGAAGGAGGTCATTTAGTTATTGTGGGGTATCAGCGAAGCCTTCACCGCAGAGGTTAAAATAATACGAAGCCTTGACAGTAAAAGTATAAAGCAATCTCCATCACAAATTGGCTATTTGCTCTTCCTTACTGCAGGCATAAACCAGTTTCCAGTCTTCAGCAGTGATGTCTGTATCTTCGTTGGCTACACATTCTTAAGTATGCCTGGCCTATTGCTTGCATGAGTCTCTGAGCTCCTGTGGTCAAATCCTCTGAAATATTTATCAAAGTTTTTTTTTTATAAGTATAGATCCTGCTGGGAGATTTTCAATAACAGCAGAGTGAGCAGATTATCAATTAAAACTAGAGTTTGCAAATCCATTCTTGGCAGTCACAGACTATATAATCCAAAGAACTAATACACCAAAACAACTATATCCCAGATAAAATATTATTGTTAATGTATTGTGAGGCCTCTTGGAAGCACTGAAAATCTCCAAGCCCTCACCCCTCCACGAAAGCTGAAAGTGGATCTAGAAGTAGTCAGCAAACATTAAAGGTGGGGTTACCCTGAAAGCACACGCTTCAGCAACACTGAACTCCTATCTTGGGGCAACAGAAAGTGAGGGGACAGAGTCTAAAACTCTCATGGTAAAGTCAAAGACCATTGAAGGAAGCCCATGTAACCTCAAATTGTGAAAATCCCTTAGCAGAAGCCAACACAATCTTCTCTGAAGAAAATCATGGACAATTTAAGCCCCTGTGATGTCCAGGAATTAAAATCAAACAAACTCAATACAATCAAAGATCACAAAACATGTAAGAGAGGCCATCATGGGTTAGACTCCACAGAAATAGTAAATAATACATTAAGGTCTCCGAGGACTTTGAATTCTAAACGTGTAAAATATACATCAGAATGCAACTATGAAATTAGCATAGAAAGAAATAAAAATCAGAATCATAAAAATGAGGAACAAATAAGAAAGTACATGTTGAGCCTCCCAAATCTGAAAATTCAAAATCCAAAATACTCCAAAATCTGAAACTTTTTGAATGCCAACATGACACTCAAAGGAAATGTTCATTGGAGCATTACAAACTTCAAATTTTTGGATTTGGGATACTTAACCAGTAAATAAAATGCAAATTTTCCAAAATTCAAAAGAAATCTGAAATTCAAAACATTTTGGTCCCGAGAATTTCAGATAAGAGATACTCAACTTATATTAAAAATGACCAAGCGTGTTTGGAATTGCTTCTACAAATGAAAAAAGTTGTTGGAAAAAATCAAAATTGGGATTAAATATCAGATTATACTTAATGAAGATGAAAAGAGTAAAGAAATAGAACTGGAGAAGAACATAATACAAAGAGATAGGAAATAAGAAAAAGAGGTTAAATTATATGGGAAACAGAATGAGGAGGGCTTACAACCAACTAATCAGATTCTCAAAAGGAGACACTAGAGAAAATGGGTAAGAGATAATAATTGAGGAGGTAATAACTGGTGACTAACACAAAAAAAAATGTATCCCAAGCAGGGCACATAAAGCAATCCATACTTAGACAAATTGTAGTAAAAACATAGAATACACAAATCAAAGAGAAGCTATTAAAGTAGCCAAAGGGGGAAAAAATCATACAAAGCTGACAGCAAATTACTTAATGACAAAAGAAGCCAGAAAACAATGGAATAATATTTTCAAAGGGTTGAGGAAAAAAATCACTAATTCAAGTATGGCATACCGAATCTTTCACTAAATAACTTCCAAAAAAAGAAAATTATCAGACAGTAAGAGAGATAAGAAGTAAAAAAAAAAAAAAGTGAGCAAATAAAATAGTTAATGTGTGTATAAATCTAATCAAATATTGTCTTATAAAATTTTTATAATTATTGTTATAAAATAACTATAATGTCTAATTTAGGGGCTTAAGAGTACAGAAATAAAATACTAGACAACAATAACGTAAGTTGGGGGTGGAGGTGATCAGAGCAAAAATGTTATAAAGTTCTGTATCAAGGGTTAAGAAAAAAGATGGGATTGGGAGAACAAAGAATTAGTTTGGTTATGTTATAGAATTTAAATTGGGCAATGAGTCATTGTTATGCTTTATAACTTGCATTTATGTTACATATATTCTTTGGCATCAAAATCTAATTTAAAAAAAAAAAAAAGAGCTTCTCTAGAGAAGTATTTTGCTTCCTGGGGCACAACACAAAGAACAAAGGAGCCTCTTTGAGGTGCCCTCATTCTCCTTTCTGGACTCTTCTAAACTCCTCCACTTAATCTATTTACCTGAGAACATGGATTAACCCCATGAATAAAAAATGGAGGAGACTCATTTAGTAATACTTTTTTGTAGTTTTTTACCTGATAACAGCATCCTCTAGATTAGCAGGGATCAAATGAGATTTGTGCTTGCAAAATAGAAAATTAGCTACATGAAATGCATTAGCAAGCTTTAGCAGCTTCTAGGCAAAGGACAATTTCACAGACACAGGAATTAAAAACAGTGTGTGGTGAAGGAGAACCGGAGGAGCATTTCTGTTGTATGTGTTAGCTGATGAATATGCTGGGTGAGAGGGGGCCTGTGACATGTGCATAAGAATTGTTGGAGTACATATCCAGCAAATTGCAATACAATGTTAACATATGTTAACATGTAGAAGTGAGTGAGCATTTTATACAATGCGGTTATATAAAACATATGAACATGTGTGTTAGTGAATGTGTTTAAATATGGGTGTGTTGTGAGGATGTGTACATCTGTGTGTCTGGGTCTAGGTATATCTGTTTACACGTGAGGGCTAATAGAGTATTATACTGGGGACATATTTGTGGGCAAGGATTGTGTGTGTTGTGAAGGGTGATGTATGAAAATTTTATTTGTATCAAAAAACATAAGAGTATGTGTATGTGTGTGTACATTTATGTATGCATGTGTTTAAGTGTGTGTGATATTTTTTTTCCCTTTCCTGGTCCATCTTTTTAAATGACCAAATTACTTTTGATCAGAAATTTTGCTGAAAGCAGCCAGATGTTAATGTCTTTATCCTTCCAAACATTAAGGGAATAAAGGTCCTTGTTGGACCAATAAGCACATTGAACCTGTCCCCAAATGTTAATCAGAACATTGATTCACTTAATATGCTGGGTAACTGCCCTGCCTCAGATAAACGATTTCCACAAGCAGCCAAATCCTCTTATTTTTACAGCACTTGGGCAAGAGGAAATATTCAAAGGCCAATTAATTGCTTGCCCAAGGTAGCCTGACGTGTTAGTGACTTTTCTACCATAAAGCAGACTTGAACTCTTATGTAATAAAAGAACAAATGTCCTGTTACCTGGAAAGGAAAGAATAGATAATATTTTGGTTTAAAATAACCCAGTTATAAAATGAGCAAATGCTATTAAGACTTCCCCAGGCCCGGAGACAACTACAGGTAAGTGATTACTCATGGAAGGAGTATCTGGCCCAACCCAACCCCAGATGATAAGGGACAACTCCACCAAGCCCCAGTGCTTTGCTTAAGCCTAACCTGGGCTGAGAGACAAACCCAAGTCCATGCACACTTGTGATTCATAGCCTCAGGCCCTGCCCACTCCCTGTGGCTAAGCAGCAACCCCAGAGGCCTCACCCAATCTCTGAGCCCAGCACATAGCCTTGTTCAACTTCAGATTCCAAACAATAGTAACACCTAGCCAGAGAAGACAACCTGCAAACCTGCCTAACCAGAGATAATTGCAGACCTCAGTAGCTCAACAGCTCCACCTAATGGCAGTTCAGACAGTGGTCTTGCTGAAGCATGCAGCAAAGGCAGCAGTACCATTTGACTTCAGAGCATAGGAATCAACCCAGCCAAATTAGAGAGCCTGACACCAAGGTCTGCCTGTCTAAGGTTGCTCCAAGCCAACCTATCCAGAATCTCAAGCTAGCCTAAATAGTAAAGATCTATCACTATTGGAGAACACCTGCAAAGGCCAGGAGAGGTGGCCATCTCCTCAAATGTGCAGGCATCAATGTAAGAGCACAGAATTATAAAACATCAGGGAAATGTGACACTACCCAAAGAAAAGTAATGTTCCAATAATAGATTCAGAAGAAATGAAGATCTCTGAAATGACTGACAAAGAATTCAGAATAATCCTCTTATAGAAGTGTAGGAAACCCCAAGAATATACAGATAGAAAATTTTTTAAAAAATTAGAAAACAATTCATGAGCAAAATGAGAGTTCTGGCACCAAAATGTAAACAATAATTTTAAAAAAGTCTTAGAGATAAAGAATATAATAACTGAACTGAAAAATTCAATAGAAAGCTTCAACAGTGGACTTGATCAAACAGTAAAAAGAATAAGTGAGCTTAAAGATAAGAGATTAAAAATTACTCAATCAGAGGACCAAATAATGAATGAAAAAGAATAAAAAATAAGGCCTATGGAAATTATAGGATACCATCAAGCAAACCAGTATTTGAGTAGTAGTAATTCAAGGGGGATAAGAGAGAAAAAAGGCTTAGAAAATATATTTAGAAAATAATGGCTCAATATTTTCCAAATCTGAGGAAAGACAATAAGATACAGATACAGAAAGCTCAAAAGTCTCCAATCAATTCAACCCAAAGAGGAGTTCAACAAGATACATTATAATCAAATTATCAAAAAATCAAAGATGAAGAAAGAATACTGAAAGCAGCAAGAGCTAAGAAACATCAAATTCAAGAGAACCTCAATAGAGCTATGGGCAAATTTCTCAGAAGAAACCCTGCAGACTGACAGAGTGGGATGATATATTTAAAGTAATGAAGGCAGGGGCCAACCAAGAATACTTTATCCAGCATTACAAAATGGCAGTAGCAAGTCCTTACCTATCAATAATTATCTTGAATATAAATGTATTAAATTCTTCTACAAAAAGATATAGAGTGGCTAAATGGATATAAAACAAAGAAGAATCAACCATATGCTGCCTATAAGAGACTGGTTTTACTAATAAAGACACACAGAGACTAAAAGTGAAGGGATGGAAAAAGATATTCCATGCAAATGGAAAATGAAAGAGAGCACATTTTTATATAAGAAAAAATAGACTTTAAGTCTAAAACTGTAAAAAGATACAAAGAAAATCATTACATCATGATAAAGGAGTTAATTCACCAACAGGATATAACAACTATAAATATAAATGTACCCAACATTGGCGCACCTAAATACATAAAGCAATTATTAAACAATCTGAAGGAAGAGATAGACTGCAATATTATAATAGTAGGAGATGTCAATTAATACCCCATTTTCAACAACAGAGAGATCATATAGACAGAAAATTAATAAAGAAACATTGTATTTGAATTAAACTTTAAACCAAATGGACCTAATAAACATATACAGAGCATTCCAGCCAATAGCAGCAGAATATAAATTCTTCTCAAGTACACATGCAACATTTTCCAGGATAAATATGTTAGTCTACAAAACAAATCTGAACAAATTTAAGAGAACTGAAATCATATCAGGTATTCTTTCAGATCACAAGGGCATGAACCTAGAAATCAATAATAGCAGAAATCTTAGAATGCACACAAATATGTGGAAATTAAACAACATGCTTCTAAACAAGCAAGGGATCACAGATGAAATTAAAAAGTAAATTGAAAAATATCTTGAGACAAATGAAAATAAAAACACAACATACCAATACTTATGAGATACAGCAAAAGAATTCCTAAGATAGAAATTTATAGCAATAAACATCTATATCAAAAGAGAAGAAAGATCTTGGCCAGTGAAGTGGCTCACACCTGTAATCCCAGCACTTTGAGACAGGCCAAAATGAGAGAATTTCTTGTGCCCAGGAGTTTGATATCATATTGAGCTATGTTCACACCACTGCACTCCAGGCTGGTGAACAGAGGGAGACACTGTCTCTAAAATGAATGAATGAATGAATGAATAAATCAATAAATAAAAGATATAAAATAAACAATCTAACAAGATACCTCAAGGAACTAGAAAAAGAAAAAACTAAGCCCAAATTTTGCAGAAGAAAGGAAATAACAAAAATCAGAGTAGAAAATAAATGAACTACAGATAGAAAAACAATAGAAAAAAGCTAATGAAACTAAGAGGTGATCTCTTGAAAAAAAAATTTTGAAAAATTAACAAACCATTGGCTAGACATAATAAAGGCCATACGTAAAAAATTTATAGCTAACATCATTCTCAACAGTGAAAACTTGAAAGCTTTTCCTCTAAGATCAGGAGCAAGGCAAGAATGCCCACTGTCACCATTTCTTTTTAACATAGTACTAGAAGACCTAGCCAGAGTAACTAGACAAGAAAAAGAAATATAAAGCATCCTAATAGAAAAAGAAGTGAGATGGTCTCTATTTTCTGATTATATTATATTCTACCTGAAAAACTCTAAAGACTCAACCCAAAAACTGTTAGAACTGATAAATGAATTCAGTAAAAGTATAGGATCCAAAATCAACATACAACAACCAGGGCCAGGCATGGTGGCTCAAGCCTATAATCCCAACACTTCTGGAAGCCAAACCAGGATGATCACTTGAGGACAAGAGTTTTAGACCAGCCTGGGCAACATAGTAAGATCCCATCTCTACCAAAAAAATGTTTAAATATCCAAGTCTACTAGCACATGCCTGTAGTCCCAGCTACTCCAGAAGTTGAGGCAAGAGGATCATTTGAGCCTAAGAGTTTGAGGTTGCAGGGAGCCATAACACCACTGCATGCTAGCCCAGGTGACAGAGTAAGATCCTCTCTCAGAAAAAGAAAAAAAATATTAGTAGCCTCTCTATATACCGGTAATGAACTCTGTGAAAAGAAAATTAAGAAACTCCCATTTAAGATAGCAACAAAAATAGGGTGGAAAACAGATGGCCAACTAGGAGCAGCACATGAGCATGCCATTCTCAAGGAAAGAAGTATAATTTTAGGCAGATGCCTACCTATTGTGAAATCACAGAGAAGCAACACAAGACACTGTGTGAAAAAGAAGGTGATGGAGCGATACATTTGACAAGATCAGGGAGGCATCTATATGTGGGAAAGAATAGGAGGATAGAGCACTGGGGCACTGCACTCACCCTGCAGGCCAACTTATGCGACAGCTCCCTACACTGCCACAGGCCCCCTGCCTAGATGGACTGGGGAACTGCCTGGAGTGTGTGTAGGGTCACTGCACTGGACAACAGACACAATGGGGATTGGGCAGCAGCCAATCCTGTGTTTCTGCAGCTGAAGCCATCCTTTACTCTCGGGTGCATGGCGCCAGGGAGGCAGAGAACTTAGCTTTGCAGCTGTGGCATTCACATTGTCCCCACTGGGTTGGGGAGGGAGTGGACCAAGCAGAGGCTCCTCTGAGCCATACCCTGTAGCTGAAAGTCAAGTGTCTCTCCCCTAAAGCACAATGAGATCTAAGCACAGGAGTTGACTGGAACACTGTAGGCTCCGACCTGGGGGGCTTTAGGTGACTGCTTTTGTGGGTCCTGGGGGGGGTGTGAGGATAACTCCATAGTCCCTGGACCACTGGAATGAACCTCCACCCCTCTGACCTGACATATGCACAGTCCCCGAGCCTGTGAAACAGTCCAGTACCTGCTTGGACCTGATTCACCCTCCAGGTTGGATCAGCCCACCACCTGCACAGCCCTACTTCTGGCTCTGAGGTTCTGCTCAGAAGCCCTGCTTATGGCCCCTCCCTAGTCCCAGCTCTCAGGCTCACATGCTGAGTTCACATGCTCTCAGTTCACATGCTGGAACTTAAGGCTCTGCTCCTTAGGCTCCAGAGCTCCAGAGCTCCTGCCAGGCACAGGACACTATTCCTGTCATTCCAGTGCTGCACCTGGACCCCAAGATCCCACCTCTGAGCCTCCACCACTGCTTCAGGGACAGCAGAACTGCTCCAAGGTCCATGATCCCACCAGGGATCCCCAAGCCTCAAGCCACCAGTACACTGGTAACTATATTGAGCAAATGTCCACAGTCTAGGAACCTATGACTACTGCCTAGATAGCCTCACCCAGCTGCCACTGTCACATCTGTGGGGAGATCCCAGGCAGAGCAATCCTCACAATGCCAGCCTCTATGGAGAGGGTCTTGCCAAGCTCCCAACTTCAACTTCATACAACTGTCTGATGAACAACCCAACACTGAGTGCAAAGATCATCCAGCATAGGCTTCAACAACCTGTGGCAATCACAGATGAGCAGGACTAATCAGAACAGCTGTATTACAAGCTGCTAGTGCACACACCCCACCCCTGCCACATCAACACTCCAGAGCAGGGACAAAAGCACCATCTAGGGACCTCTCCTTCTAATTAAGCAGGAGAGTTCTCAGCAAAGACCAGTGGTCTGCAAACCTATTAGCCCTGAATTGAGAAAAGAGATCTCAGATGAGAAGTAACCAGCAAAAGAACCCTGGCAACATGGAAAAACAAAACAGATCAACATCCCCAAGGGATCACAAAGGAGCCGCAGTAGTGAACTCAGACCACAAGTAAACTGCTGAAATGGAATTCAGAATATGGATGGCAAATAAGATGAATAGAATTGAAGAGAAAGTTGAAAACCAACAAAAAGAAGCCAAAATGATTTCAAGAAATTAATGAAAATATCACTGAAGAGCTTAACAACATAAGAAAGAATATAATAGAACTTAAAGAAATGAAAAAGTCATTTAGGGAATTTCAAAACATAGCAGAAAGCTTCAGCAACAGACTAAACCAAGGAGAAGAAAGAATCTCAGAACTCAAATACAAGGCTCTCAAGCTAACCCAGTCAGTTAAAGAGGCAGAGAAGAGAACATGAAAGGCCTGCTGAGCAATCACTTAGAGACTTTGCAAAGTGAACTAACATACAGATTAATGGTATCCCTGAGGGAGAAGAAGTAAGAGCTAAAAGCATGGAAAATCTATTCAAGAGAATTATTGAGTAAAACTTCTCTGGTACCACCAGAGATCCAGACATCCAGATATAAGATGGTCATCGAACATCAGAAAGAGTCATAGCAAATAGAACATCTCCAAGACACATAGTAATTAACCTGGGCAAAGTCAAAATGAACGAGAAAATTCTACAAGCAACTAGCTGTAAGCAATACCTGACCTACAATGGAAAACCTATCAAGCTAACAGCAGACTTCTCAGCAGAAACTTTATAAGCCAGAAGGAAGTGGCTCCCCATCTTCAATCTTCTTAAACAGAACAACTGCCAGCCTAGAATTTTGTAGCCTGCAAAATGAAGTTTCACAATTGATGGAGAAATTAAGTCTTTTACAGATACACAAAGACTGAGGGAATCTGCCATGACCAGACCTGCCCTGCAGGAAATAGTCAGAACTGCATTATACACAAATCAGCACAATAGACACCTACTAGTCTAACATCACCCAAAAAAGCCAAAGCTCACAACTCTTATAAAACTATAGCACAAGAGAGAAAAGAAAGTAATAAGGTACTACCCAACATGATGAACAAAATAGCATCCCACATATCAATTCTATCTCTTAATGTTAATGGTCTAAATGTGCCACTCAAAAGACATAAGCTGGCTGAATGGATGAATAAACAAAACCCAAGTATCTTCTGTCTCCAGGTGACAAATCTAAATCGCAAGGATGCATACAGGCGCAACGTAAAAGAATGGAAAAAAATATTCCACACACATGAATACCTAAACATAGCAGGTGGAGCCATCCTCATATCTGAAAAAACTGACTTTAAATCAACAATAGTAAAGAAAGACAAAGATGGTCATTATATAATGGTAAAGGGAGCAATTTAACAAGAAGACATGACAATCCTAAATATATATGCACCTAACACAGGAGCTCCCAGATACATAAAACAAAATCTATTAGAGCTACTAGAGCTAAGCAAGGAAATAAATAGTAACATCACAATTGCCAGGGACTTCAATACTCCACTGTCAGAGTTAGATAAATCATCAAAGCAGAGAATACATAAATAAACATTGGACCTAAATGCAACCCTAAAACAAATGGTCCTAATAGACATTTACAGAACAGTCTACCCCAAAACTACTGAATATACATGCTTCTCATCAGCACATGGGACATTCTCCAAGATTGATCATATCTTAGGCCACAAAACATGTCTCAAAAAAATTTTTAAAATCAAAATAATACCATGTATCTTCTCAAACCATAGAGGAATAAAACTAGAAATCAATTCCAAGCGTAACACTCAATTCTACACAAAATCATGGAAATTATACAATAGCAACAAAAATAAATTAAATATTTTGGCCTAAATTTAACCAAGAATGTAAAAGACCTGTATCCTGAAAACTATAAAATACTGATGAAGGAAACTGAAGGAAACACAAACAAATAGAAAGATATTCCATGTTCATGCATTGAAAGAATCAATATTATGAATATGTCTGTACTATCCAAAGTGATCTACAAATTCAATGTAATCTCTATAAAAATTCTAATACATTTTTCACAGAAATAGAATAAAATCCTGAAATTCAGATGGAACCATAAAAGATCCTGAATGGCCAAAACAATTCTGAACCAAAGAAAAAAAGAAGAGAAGGACAAGATGGACATGGCCAACTACAGACATAGATTGCAGAAGAAAAGACATGACAAAGATCAGAGCAGAACTAAATGAAATCGATAACAAAAGAACTATATGAGAGATTAATAAAACAAAAAGTTGGTTCTTTGAAAAAATAAACTAAATTGGCATATCTCTTGCTAGATTAATGAGAAGAAGAAAATAAAGGACTTTAATAAGCTCAAGCAGGAATGAAAAAGGAGAAATTGCAACTGATACTATCGAATAAAAAATACCATCTATGAATACTATAAAAATCTCTATGCACATAAGCTTGAAAATGTGGAAGAAATGGGCAGATTCTTAGATAAACACAGCCTCCCTAGACTCAACAAAGAAAAAAAAAGAATTCCTGAATAGACCAATATCAAGTACAAACATTGAAGCAGCAACTAAAAACCTTCCTAAGGAAAAAAAAATTTCAGCAAAGTCTCTGGTTACAAAAATCAATGTACACAAATTAGTAGCATTTCTATACAGCAAAACCGTCAAACTGACAACAAAATCAAAGACTTAATACCCTTCACAATAGCAACAAAGAAAATAAAATACCTAAGAATATATTTAACTAAGGACGTGAAAGACCTTTACAGGGAGAACTATGAAACACTGAGGAAACAAATAGCAGAGCAAGAGGATATAAACAGGTGGAAAACCACATTATCCTCATGAGCCAGCAGAATCAACATTGCTAAAATGTCTATACTACCCAAAGTGATCTACAGGGTGAATGCAATCCTTATTGAAATACGACCATCATTTTTCACAAATCTAGAATAAATAACTCTATGCTTTGTATGGAAACAGAGAAGACCCTGTATAGAAAAAGCAATCTTAAGCAAAAGAACAAATTTGGAGGCATAATTTAATAGACTTCAAGCTATACTATAAGGCAATAGTAATTAAAACAGCATAGTACTCACACAAGAACAGAGACATAGACCAATGGAACAGAACTGAGAACCCAGATATAAAACCATCCTCACAAAATCATCTAATATTAATAAAGCAGACAAAAACATACAATGGGGAAAAGAATCCTTATCAATAAAGGGTGCTGGAAAAATTCAATCGCCACATGTAGAAGACTGAAACAGGATCTGCACCTCTCACCTCTCATAAAAATCAATTCATGGTGGGTAACAGACTTAAACCTAAGGCATGAAACTATAAGAATTCCAGAACACAATGTTGCAGAAACTCTTATAGACATTGGGTTAGGGAAAGAATTTATGAAGGACACCCCAAAGACAATCACAGCAACAACAAAAATAAATAAATGGGACCTGATCAAATTAAAAAGCTTCCTTACAGGTAAGGAACCTATCACGAGAGCAAACAGACAACCTACAGAATGGGAGAAAATATTTGCATGCTACACATCTGATAAAGGGCTGATAACTCGAATCTATATAGAACTGCAGGAAAATCAGCAAGAAAAAAATCAAACAACCCTATCAAAAAGTGGGCAAAGAAAATGAACAGAAACATTTCAAAAGACAACAGACTAACAGCCAACAATCATACCAAAAAATGCTCAACATGTCTAATCATCAGGGAAATGCAAAACAAAACCACAGTGACATAGCATTTAACTTCAGTGAGAATGGCTTTTATCAAAAAGTCGCAAAGCAATAAATGTTGCCATGGATGTGGAGAGATAGGAACACTCATACATTGCTGGTGGGACTGCAAACACAATACAACCTCTGTGGAAAGTAATATGTAGATACCTCAAAGAACTAAAACCAGAACTACCATTTGATCCAGCAATCCCATTACTGGGCATCTACCCAAAGGAAAAGAAAAACATATTTTATAATAAAGACATCTACACTCAAATGTTTATGGCAGCACAGTTCACAATTGCAAAGATGTGGAAACAGCCCAATTGTCCATCAATACATGACTGTATTAATAAAATGGGGTATATAATACCACGGAATGCTACTCAACCACAAAAACAATGGTGCTCTAACACCTCTTATATTATCCTGGATAGAACTGGAGCCCATTTTACTAAGTAAAGTATAACAAGAATGAAAAAAACAAGCACCACATGTGCTCACCATCAAATTATTATTAACTAATTAACACTTATGTGCACATATAATAGTAACATTAATTAGGTGTTAGGCAGGTGGGAGGGGGAGGAGCTGGAAGGGGATGGGTATATTCACACCTAATGGGTGTGGTGTGCACCGTCTGAAGGATGGACACTCTTGAAGTTCTGACTCGTGCAGGGCAAAGGCAATATATGTAAACTAAATATTTGTACCCCCATAATATGCTGAAATAAAAAATAAATAAACATATCCAAGGAAGTTACATAACTCAATAGTAAAAAACCACATGTATAAATTTCAAAATGGAGAAAGGACTTAAATAGGCATTTCTCTAAGAAGACCCATAATGCAAATGGCCAACAGGTATATGAAAAGATGCTCGACATCAATTATAAGGGAAATGCAAATCACAACCACAATAAGATATTACTTCATATCTGTTAGGACAGTCATTATAAAAAAAAATTTAAGTTAAAAAAGCAAGAAATTGGAAGAATTGGATCTCTTGAGCTCTATTGATGACTATGCAAAATGGAACCACTGCTACAGAAAACACTACAGAGCTTCCTCAAAAAAATTATACATAGTATTATCATATGGTCTGGCAATTCCACTTCTGGGTAATTATCCAAAGATATTTCAATCAGTATCTCAAAGAGATACTTGCACACTCATGTTCAATGCAACATTATTCACAATAGCCAAGATGTGCAAGCACCCAAATGTCCAGCAACTGATGAATGGATAAAGAAGATTTGTCAAGAGCTTAGGATAGCAGAACAACATGAGAGAAGGGGCCTGGATCACTGTCCACACCAGAGCTCTGTCAGCCCATCCCGGACACTTGGATCAAATGGGGAAACACTGGACCCACAGAAAGTCCTTGGAAGCATAAGAGCCTGCCTATTCTGGTCTAGCCCTCTTCTGTTCTTACATTTGAAATCCAGGTGTCTTGGTTTAGACCTTTGGGGAGGCCCTTCATTCCTGTGGCCCTGTGTGCCAGCACTGACAAAACACAAGGAGACAGGGACATCAGAAGAGGCCAGTCCTTGGGCCATGAGCTCCTGCCACCTCCCCGAAGGCACTGCATATGTAAGATAACTTTTTCTTGCAGAGTAAAATGAGGGACAAGGTTTCCTAGATCATGGATGGCCTCCCCTCCCCCACCCAATAGATGTTCCGCCCTGGTTGCCCGGCAGTTGTTTGTGTTAGTAACAGAACAATCCCCTAGGCCTCCTGAGGTCAGCTGTGGCTACAGGCCACTGGCAAATGGAGGCAGAGCGGCAGAGCCCTTCAGAGCCACAAAGGGCCTCCTGCTGGCAGCTGAAATGTCTCTGCAGCTGGTCCTGGACCAGCTGTGGGCTGTTCTGATGGTGATGATCAAAACCCTGGTGCAAGTGCCAGGAGCACTGGGGTTCTCCGGGCAGGTCCTGGTGTGCACTGCTCTGGTGGCCTTTTTAGTGAGGAGAGGCATCTCAGGAAGACGAGGGGAAGAGCCAGCCAAAAGGGGTTCAGCCTGTGGTAAGGTGGACCCAAAAGCCCAAGCCAAGACCGGGCCAGCCCCAAAGGGTTACGCTGGACCCCCTTTGCCCATGTCAGAGTACAGACCTCTTTGGCTCCAAACCCTCTGCTTGGCAGCTCTAAATGGAACGAGTACATATTCCTTACAGAACATGGTTGACTTGCTTAAAGAAGGAGAGAAAAGCCAGCCTCCTGAACTTCCCCGGGGGCTGGACACACAACACGTCTCAGTCACTTCACAGCCCGATGGAGATCTTCAGAGGAGGACCATGGCATGTTTGGATGACAACAGGGACCTTCAGCAAGTCCTTGAAAGACAAAAGAAAAGATTGCGGGACAAAGAGAAGAAACGGAGCCTGGAGAGCGCAAAGGCAGTAATGGACCAGGCCGAGAGAGGTAAAGTGAGGCAACAGTCATCCCTGGCCCACACCCTGCTCAGCCCCCTGCAGCTGCCCAGCCCCAGGAGTGGTCTTCCGGAGGATTACGGGGATGTGGAGATGGAGGGAAACAGGGAAGTGGGACAGGACGATCACCCCGCATTCCTGCCAGAAGTCCCTCTGAATGGTTTCAGTGATGGTGGTCACTTAGCTGTATGCTCAGATAGTCCTGAAGAGGAGATTGGAGAAGTAGCCGGACAACTACAGGAAGAATCCCGAAGGAGCAAAGAGCTAGAAGAACAAATTGAAGCCCTGCAAGCCCAGGAGGCATCTCTGCAGGAAGACAATGCGTGGCTGGACGGGGAGATCCAGGAGCTCGAGCTGAGGCTGCAAACACTGCCTGCTTTGGAGCAGCAACATGTGACGGAACCTGAGAGGAAGCTGAAGGAGGAGGAAGTTCACTGCTGGGAGATGGAGAAGAAACTCGCCACCGTGTCAGAAACGGTAAACCGCACTCGGCAGACAAGAGACATCTACAAGAAGATGGCTAAGGACCTGGCCCAGGAACTGGAGACAGCCACTTCCTTTTATCAGAGGGACATCCTCTTCCATGAGCTCAGAGTGCAGGACAGCTGGATGGCCTCCCTGTCCACTGAGTGCGACGTCAGGTTGCTCAGGAGAGGAAACAACTACAGCAGGCAGAAGCTGGCTGCCCTCGAGGCCACTTTCTCGCCTTTCTGGAGCCGCCCTTTTGCTGCCAGGGCTCTATCCGCAGCCTGCAGGCCCAGAAGTGCCAGGGGGACCCTGGGCCGTCGGCTCCCCCGGAAGAGAGGAGGGTCGCTGTTGTGAGTGCTCAGGTGTCCAGGGCCACCTTCTGGTTTGATTGTGCTTCCCTTACAGCCGGGTCCTTAAGGCGACAGCCTCGGCAGAACATCAGCCTGTGCTTCTCCTTCTGAGGGGATCTTTGGTTGAACGTGTTTTAATTAAACTGTTTTGCTTTAATTCATATTGAAATTTACTCTTAAGAAAGTTTAATAGCATCATAATTATAAGGTAGTATTTTGTCAATACAGATTGTGTAATATAATTCCCATGCATACCGCATTTTCACATCTCTGGACCCTCTGGAAGTACACAGTATAAGTATTGTGTTTTGATTTAGGTAAAGGGACCACTTACCCAAAAATCCTTGAAGGTTGAAATGGAGAGGGCCATTTAAAGCAAAGTCCATTTCCGTGTGCTATGAGTGGTTATTAGAAAACAGTACATTTTCCTGAATAAACTTTGATTTTTAGTAACATGCAAATATAGAGACATAAACACCACCACCACACCAGTCTAAGTTCATCGCATTCTTGAAAGTTTGTCCTAACCTTCATAGATTAACACAGCGAGGTTGATATTTTGCAACCATTGTTTCTTGGTTTGCATCCACCCCTCAGGATAACTCCATCCCATATGTGGACAAAATTTGAGAAGCATATTTCATGATTATTGTGGAAAAAAATGTTGCAGTGTGGTTTTATAATGTCTTTACAGGGAAAACCTCACCAGGCACAGTGGCTCACGCCTATAATCCCAGCTACTCAGGCGAATGAGGTGCGAAGATCACTTGAGCCCAGGAGTCCCAGGCTGCAGTAAGCTGTGCCCTCTGCACTCCACTGCACTCCAGTCTGGGCAACAGAGCAAGACCTTGTCTCTAAAAAATATATAAGCAGGAAAACTTAAAAAAAAAAACTAGAATATTATCTGCAAATAGTAAAAATTTTCTGTGAAATTAAATGTCACACTCTTCATATTGCAAAGCAGTAAACTGAGATTTTTTTCCATTGGAAATGAGAAAGATAAAAGAGTTTGATATTAATTGTGCTTTTAAAACTTGACCAAGATATGTAATAGTTTGTGAAAAATCTGAGCAAGAATAACCTCTTTTAATCTAGGTGCTTGTAAAAGGGCCATATCTTTGTTTTCAGAGTTGTCTGAGTGTGTCCCATGATCTTGTGAAACAAACACATGAAATCAGTTCCTGATTTCCTCCTCCTCCTCAATCACCATGAGTTTTTTTTTTTTTTATCATTATCTGTCTCCTTTGATGCATTCATCTCCTTCTTTCTCTGTCTGTTCTATACATTTAGAGCATAGCTGTAAGAATAGCTCTAATGCAAGAACTTGTGCACTGAGTCCTCTAGCCATGAGACCCAGTGAACACCCTTCTCAAGTAGACTGCTGACATCACATACACAACGCCACCTCTTATCATCTTTATAAGTCAGTGGCTGCAGCATAAGCCCATGTGGCCAACTTTCCACTGCATCGTCATCCCCAGTAGTGCTCTGCACCTTCTTGACCTCATCCGCATCCCCACTCCTTCCTCACTTCCCACACACTCCCATTGTGTCCTCAGAAACTTCCACCAAAGAATGACATGAAGTACCCAAGGTCACACATGTACCAAATCACACTGTGATGATTTAAATTCAAACTTTCTGATGCCAGAACACAACTTGTTATGATCTCCAGGTACAGCAAATTCTCCAGTACCCTAAACAACTTCTCAGAGAAATCCCTCTACCTATTCGCCTTTCCTGGAGCCTGGCTTTTGCTAGAGATAGAACTTTTTCTTGTTTGGGAGCTACTGTTCCCTCATATCCCCAGTATAACAGTCCTCCTTTCTCCCTATTGCCTTTCCAGTTACTTCTGCTCCTTTGAAATGATCCATTTCCTCTCCTTACTATCATTATTTACAGGCTTGCAGACGCCTGATGAGAAACAGAAAGCAGAAGAACACAACTGTGGCAGAAAGAATTTACTTAAATGGTCATGGCATGAACACTAGCGCTGATGATGTGCCTCCAGCCTGACTGTAAAGGCAGAGAAATCTGAATTCTGGGTTCTTTTAACCAGGCAGGTTCTCACTGCGCAGGTTGTGGAGGCGGCCATGCTCCTATGACACCTCCACGAGGAACCAGGAAAAACATCAAGAATCCCCACCATTTCCTTTACACTCTCAAGTTTACATATTTCCTTTACTGGTTCAAGAGAAATCAAAATGAAAACAGCCTTAGCTATATGCAAGGATTTATTCTAGCCAACTCCAAACCCAGATCACCGCTAGCTAGTCTCTCCTTCAAACCAAACTCCTGGAAGAAGTTTTGTATTCTTAATTTCTCTGTTTCCTCATTAAAAATTCACTCCTGGCTGACTTGAACAAAAATATTAAGGACTCTAGAGACATTCATTTAGTTAAATCAAACGGGCATTTTTCATAAATCAAACTCTTTAGCCTCCTACAGGATTTCATTCATTTATTCAAGCAATATTTAGCGGTGCCTTACTAGATGCCTCTACTATCCTACGGCCTCGGATACATCAGTAAACAAAACAGACCAAATCTCTGACCTCTACTATTTCAATGGTATGAGGGGAGATAGACTAAAACAAAGAAATATATCATATGTCAGGTATAATGAGAATGAAATACACTGAAGTAGCATAAAGAGGATAAAGAGTACCAAGATCAGAGGAGTGTGTATGGATCTCACACACAGAAGGATGCTGTATTATATAAAACACATGCTATGTTACAAAAAAAAAAAAAAAATTCCTAAAGGAATCAAGAGGAGCAATTTGAACAGAGGAATGATGCAGTTTGACTATATTATAAAGGACTGCTGTGTCTGCTACTGGGGAGCCGAAATGGAAGCAAATATTCCAGGGAGGAGATAGCTGTCTGGACCAGGACAAAGGGATGTAGAGAGAGGGGATCAGATTCTGTGCTGTGGTTCACAGGAAAAACCAACAAAATTTGCTGATAGCAAGGGTGGAGGAGATGGGAGAAAGAAAAGAAAGCCAAGCACAGCTCAAGTTTTTGTGGCCTAGACTCTGAAAATATAGAAGTGCTATTTACTGAAATGGGGAAGGTTTCAGACGAAGTAGATTTGCTGAGGGGTGCTGAGATCAGTTTCGGACAAGTGGATGTATCAAGTAGGCAACTCATGTATCAAATTGATTTAAAATCTGGAGTTCACAAAAGCCTGAACTGGATATAAAACATAGGAGTTATCAGTATTTAAATGGTGTTTAAAACCATGGGACTAAATGAGATTATTTGAGATTTGAATGTAGCTAGAAAAGAAGAAGTTTCAAAGACCGAGCCTTTGGTCAAACCAACATTTAGAGGTCTGGGAGGTGAGGAAGAGGCTGATGAGAACAGCCCGTTAGGTGGAGGAGAAGCAAAAGTGAGGTGCGGGCAATTCACTATTGCTAGGTCATGGAAACAACCCAAGTGACCGTCAATTCATGAGTGGATTGTTAAAATCTGGTATATGTTCACAATGGAATATTACTCAATTTTAAGAAATGACAGTGAGTTAGCACCACTTATATTATCCTGGATTAAGCTTAAGCCCATTATTCAAATTGAGGTGACACAAGACCTGAAGAATGGGCCCCACTTGTACTCGCCATAAAATTGGTATTGACTGAGTAACACTATAGTGCTCAAATGGTGGGAGTGATTACTAGGAATTTGGGGGGTGGGGGGTAAATTCACATCTGAGCAACGTGGTGGGCACTGTGGAGGGGTGGGACATGCTTGAAAAGTAGTTGGGGAGCAAAATTAGGGGTCTCAATAGGGGAAAGGAATTCCTCTAAAACTGATTTATGTGATTAACTGTACATCTTGGTAAATGCACTAAAAATCATTTAATTGTACACTTAAAATGGG
>CAUYRT010010262.1:0-15010 GCA_963574885.1 Lepilemur ruficaudatus
CTAGCACTCTGGGAGGCCGAGGCGGGTGGATTGCTCAAGGTCAGGAGTTCGAGACCAGCCTGAGCAAGAGCGAGACCCCATCTCTACTAATAATAGAAAGAAATTAATTGGCCAATTAAATATATATAGAAAAAAAATTAGCCGGGCATGGTGGCGCATGCCTGTAGTCCCAGCTACTTGGGAGGCTGAGGCAGAAGGATCACTTGAACCCAGGAGTTTGAGGTTGCTGTGAGCCAGGCTGACGCCACGGCACTCTAGCCCAGGCAACACAGTGAGACTCTGTCTCAAAAAAAAAAAAAAACCAAAATCTTTCTCAAAAATCAGTTGGACAGAAACATTTATATTTTATATTTATAACCAGAATACAATGAAAATAATTTTTGATAAAGTAAAAAAAGAAATATTCACAGGCGATGTCTATGAATTATTTGAATTTTAGAAATCTGATTTTGAGATTAGAACAATCAGCACAACATCTCAGTCTTGTTGTATGTATACATTCATTATTCATTTATTCATTTAACATAGTACAGGTCTGTTGAGGATGTGGTCATAAAGATATATGAGACATATTCTTCAGTTTTAATACATTTTATCTGACTGTAGTACAGTGATATGTTTAAAAATAAATAAATAAAAGACAATTAAAAACAAAGTACCATTGGAATAAATATGGAGCGACTATTTCTACATATTAAATTTGAGGACTTTCATGTAAGAGGGTATATGAGCTGAAACTTGAAAGTTCAGAAGGCATGAAGAGCGGAAGTTATTCTTGAAATAGGAAAAAATGTGCTCAATCAATGGTACATATCAATTGTTCACTGTCACAGAACACATTTTCATCATTTCTACCTAAAACCCACAAATACATCCATCTGTCACCAAATTGCATTATTTCTATAACCTGAAGTTATAATGCATTACTTCAAAAAAGTGGGCATTTCAAAAGAATATTAATATCAGGATAAAACTGTAAGTTAGTATGAGTTTCACTCACAAAACCTTACATTTGAGGTTTCAATGAATTGTTGATAAAGATTTAAACAAGATGTTCGTTTAGTAAGGCAGCCTAGGTAATTTGTACCAACTCTCCTACTGGGAACCACAAGAAATATGAACAATGGGAAATCTATCTTCTTGAAAGCTTTAGGGAGCTTAAAAATAAAGAAAAATTATAGGGCCATGATCTAAAAGAATAAAGAATGGAGAGAGGAGAACTCAGCATTTCTCACTATTTATCATCCATGGGTATTTGTGGATTACAAAAAAGTTAACTTCAAGAGTTTGAGCAGCAGTTTGGACAGCACAGTAAGGCTGGCTGTAAATCTGGGCCCAGATCTTGCCAATATGTGGGACTTCTGATAACCTACCACACATTCCCACTCATTAAATTTGGAACCACATGGGGAGAGGAACTGGATTTAGTCTCTAGTAGAGACTGAAGTTTCAAATGATCTCAATTGTTAAAATTAGAAAATAGTGATTCTCTTTCCCCTGGCTATTTTTCAAAAGCAAATATAAATCTTCAGTGGAGGAATATACTATTATCCTTAGCCTCAAATATTTCTTTTATACATGTGACTGATTATCAATCAGAACTGATCATGTCTTCATACAGACTTTTTTTTAATAATACAGGCAAAAGATAATAGCAACAGTATCACAGATGACTCAAATAATGATTTTATTAGAAGAAATTCTGAAAATAACTACTGAATATGTTCATAGAGTTAAAAGAAATGATTAAGAATTTAAACAGGGAATTAGAAATTATAAACAAATCATAAAGAACTAAAAATGAAATACCTTTGAGCTAAAACAATAGTTCAATGGATTATTTTAACATTAGATTAGGCATGGTCAAAAAAAATAAGTTAACTGGAAGAAATACCAAAATAAAATATCCACAGATAATGATAAAGAAAAAAAGAGTGATATGGGACAATGTTGAACATATATCAAATCCCCTTTAAGTATAAAGGAAATCATTCTAAATGGATTTAGCTTAGAGATATAGAAAGAAAGGAAGAGTCAAGAAAGGGAAAATCTGTGGGCAAATTAGATTAACACTGACAATATATTAGAGTACTATTAATGTCCTTTCAGTTTTAAAATGTAGAGAGAGTTAAAATATATAACAAGACCATAAAAATAGGGACAGAAGGTATTCAGAGTTCAAATGTTCTAAGTCTTTGCTTTTATATAAGAGAAAAAGATTCTATTATATTGGAATTCCATAACTTAAAATGCTTATAAAATATCTATGTTAACTGCTAAATAAATAGTAAAATATCATATAATTAATAGTTTATAGAAGGTGAAATAAATTAATAAAACATAAATCTAAAGAAAAAGTTTAAATAAATAACCATAGAACATGTAAGGCAAAGAAAAAAATAACTATTAAAATGGTAAATTTAAACACAGATAATAATTACCTTAAATGTAAATAAAATGAATTATCTCATTAAAAAGCAAAGAACGAAAGTTACCAGTATGCCTAAAACAATTTAAATTCAGCTTTTTAGCTTATTTGTAACAGACAATCTGAAACATACAGATACACCAAAAAATTTATTTAAATAAATTAAAAACACTAACTCATGCAAGCTCTACCAAAACAAAGCTATTTTAGCTTTATCAATCTGAGAAAAATATATATTCTTATTGGTGCTCTTATTGGGAGCTTTCATTACCTCATCACCTCCCAAATGCCCTCACCTTGTAGTATCACATGGGCATTCGTTTTCAACATACAAATTTGAAGGGGACACAAACATTCAGACCATAGCACCATGTGTCTTCCATGACACCATACATTAAAGAGATTTGCAAAAATATTTTAAAATGTATTTTACTACTAGTTTTTGTTTAGAAAAGAGGAATTTTATTTAAAATGTATATTTATGTTATAAAAAACATTCATTTTAAATAAGTACTTTAAAATTTCCAATACAATAAATATTAATAGTTATAACTCACGTGAATAAAAGCTTTTTGGGGTGCTCAACAATTTTTTAAGACTGTAAAAGAGTACTAAAAGCAAACGTTTTCAACATGGCTGCTGTAGTCAAAGCTTACTGTATCTTCTGGATTCTTTTTTATTTTTTATGTGATGAGGATACAGAGCTAAAAATCACCATTTATTTCCTAAAAATACTGCTGTGCATAATCCCAATTCTAGCCAACTCCTATTTAATTCATATTTTAAGACGAACATTAATAAAACCTACACCATAAAGTTATCTGTTTGAAACCCTGCATTGACAATAGGAAAATCAATTTGTTAAGGTTTATGTGAAGTACAGGCCAAAGTAAAGGGGCAATGATATGATTATGATTCTTCTGTTCTATCTTTTCCATGAAGTATTATGTTAAATTAGAAGAGTTATACTGCGGATTTCTTTTCTGGATGAGATTACCCACCCATTTCCATCTCCTTATCTATTGTGAGCTGCTTTCAAATTGCTAAAGTAATGGGTCCCATAGCTAATCTATTTGTTCAGAAAGAAAAGGAATTGCTTTTGACGTACATTAAGAGAAACAGTTCTGAAGTTTTCTTAAAATTAAACTTACTTTTTGTCCTTCCCATTTGGTAGCAGTGACTTGTACATTTTTAGGTTGTTATTTAGTTTTGTTTTGTTTTTGCTTTTCTTTTAGAATTTGGGGACTCAATGACTTTTAATTAATTAATTAATTATTTTCAATGAACCAATAACCATAGTATATGTTTGTGTGGACTCTGAATTTTAAAATGACTCTCAGTTTATTTGTGTTCCAATTTACAGTTTCAGGATTTCATTGAGGAATTTACTGTCCCCTAATGACTTACCACAGAGTCAGTTTCAAGGGAAAATGACATAATTTAAGTTCCCAATTTTTAGGCATATTTTATTCACTATACTTTTCACATGATGACTCACTGTATTGTAAATGTAAAAGACAAAAATGCCTTAAAAAAACACTAGAAAAACTAACATAGAGAAAATGGATGGGTTTAAAAATATGGTATTCCAATATATGAAACCCAAGAACAAACTCTCTTACAGATCATCAAGCATATCCTTTGACTTAAAAGTGGCTGGGAAGTATTCTGTACATTGGAAACTTCAGCCCTTATGCTCAAAGCAAAAGATCTTTGAGGAATGGAGGAACTGGGTAAGACTAGTCAGAATCACAGTAAAGAATTTTTTTCTCACCCTATGACTGAAACCTCTAAATTATATTAGTAATTTCTATAAAATATTCAAGATAATGTTCTTTTATAACTAATTTTTACTCAGAACTTACCAGAGTTCCTGGCACATGGTAGACCCGAAATATGTTTGTTAAATAATAATTTGAACTTAGTTCCATCTTAATTTTTTTTATTTTATAAAATTCACAATGGGAAAACATTTATCTAATACCCAGGCTCCTTACTTTTTCTTTGAGAAAGCATTGCCAGCCCAAATCTTTACTAATTCTGATCCCCAAAACATCCCCAATATCTTCTTTCTTTTCTGTTCCAATTCCCAGTATTTGACCCAAAAAATTATTAATTAATGCACGCGTAATATGGAAATATAACAACAATGAACTTTGGCTGCTATACTCAGACATGGGAGTATTTAAGTAATAAAAGACTAATATTACACCAGAAGGAGTCAGGACTCCTTTCTTCCTCCCTAGTATGGAATAACAGCATGTGGTAGGCTACAACACAGAAGAAAAAGTGTGCCAGAGGTTTACAAAATAAAACATCCAAAGCTCCAGATGTACAATAAAAGCTGCCTAGAGAAAGAGAGGGGAGGCGCATTTCCTCTGAAATCTTTGAAATTTTGACCTTTAAATCCTTTGTGGGACATTTGGCTGTCAAAATGGCAAAGTAGACACAATTTAGGGGAAAAATGATGGAAGAGTTATATTTTACACCTCCAACTTGGGGTACCATAGAAAGTTTGGGTAAAGAGTGAACTTCACAGCAGTGTAGGGTAAACACTGCTCGCTGTCAGGTTCTCATATTTCCAAGCTCAGCTGGAGCTATTGATATAACAGTGCAGTATTACAGACATGATGTGTAAGATTAGAACAAGTCATTCAATATTCCAATTCAGCAACACTGTGAAGGTGCAGTGCTACGCTTTGCAACTTCCTTTTATAAAATAAGAAAAATAATATGATATAGTCGATCTTGACAGTGAGGTCAGGAATTTATATCAGTCCATTCAAATCACATCCAACTTTGGATGGCCTGCAAATAAAATCAGATTAAACTATACCCAACAGTGGTGGACCTAGAAGGAGTTCCTGGGGGCCCAGGAATAAAGAACAGGAAGTGTTGAAATAAAAATTATGGAATATTCATCAGATAAAAATAACTTGTTCTGAAACTCTAGGGCTAAATTATTTAGATAAAAATAAGTTTAAAATATAAAATTAAAAAATTATTTTGGAAAAATCACTTAATGTTAATTACCAGATTAATGACTATAAAGAGTACTTCATGCTAATAAATCTAGTCCACTTCAAAAATTTCACAATTCTCATTTTGTAATTCTTCTTTCTCAATGGTTTCTGAACCTTTTCGACTTTGTTTGTGTTTATCACCATGTACTATTGGGAGCAGATTTTATTTCCTTCATCTGGCTTTATTTTGTTTAATCTATCTAATCAGAGACAACACCTATTTCACATTTTATGAGTTCTCAAAGTTTATTTTGTATTGTAACTGATGGCCTTATTTAAATAAATAAATAATGGTATTTATTTATTTATTAAATAAATAAAATTATTTTATTTTTTATAAATGAATATTTAAAAGAGAAATCGAGTCAATTATAAATCAGCAGTTTCTCCTAATGGTATATTTGCCTGATGAAAGTATTTGTATTAGCAGACTAAATTTTGCTTAAATAACAAATTGATTAGTAGGCTAAATTTCACTTAACCAAAATGTTATTTTTCTTAATAAGCCTAGTATACTTAACATAATCTCAAATATCTCAGTGTATATCAAATGGCACCTTACTTTTTAAGTATCTTTTCCATAAAATATATACTAGTTTATAGATCCAATCTTTATACTTCAGTATGTACTAGCAAATACTAATGACAATAGAGATACTACTAATCATTACTATAAAAAGTAAGGAAAAATTAGTAATGATAATAGTGATACAGCTTTTACTGGACTTACCCTTGTATAGGTAAATATTAATATAACCTCTGGAAAAAGTATAAAAAGCATTGTAGAATGATCACTTACCACCAGCACTCTGCTAACACTCTCGTTGTCAAGGTCACCAATAATCTCCACTGTATTAAATCCCGCAGTCAGTTCTCAAGGCTCATTTAACCAGACCTGTCAACATTGCTTGATTAGTTTATGACTTCTTTCATGAAATACTTTCTGCTGGGATGCTAGTTGTTCTTGGCTCTCCTCCTTTGCTTCTTCTCTGTATTATTCTCAGCTATATCTGCAAATGCATAGAACAGTGACTATAGTGATGTAAACAGTCAATAAATATTTTTAAATAAATGAACACTTGTATTTTTAAAAGCCCCTATTGCTCTTCAACTAAAGGTAATCATAGAGTAGAGTCAAATATACACGTTAAAAAATGAATGTCAGCAGGACGTGGTGGTTTATGACTGTCATCCTAGCATTTTGGGAGGCTGAGGCAGGAAGATCGCTTCAACCCAGGAGTTCAAGACCAGCCTGTGGAGACCCCATCTCTACAAAAAATAAACAAAATTAGCCAGGCATGGTGGTGCATGCCTGTAGTTCCAGTAACTTGGGAGGGAGGCTGAGGCAGGAGGATCACTTGAGCTCAGAAACTGGAGGCTGCAGTGAGCTATGACGACACCACTGCACTCTTCCCAGGCAACAGAGCAAGATCCTGTCTAAAAAAAAAAAACAAAAGGAATAATTTGTCTTCTCTAACCATAATATTACATGAAGAGAAAATGTTACTAGAAAAAAATCAAAAATACAGACTAATGACAATTAACAAGAAATTTTTTATATATTAAAAATAAGAGTTTTTAATATTTTAATTTTATCATTATCTTTCTAATCAAGGCATAAGTAACATTTCTCAGCAGTTGTACATAGTGTTAATATTAACACATTACATATTCATCTATATTGTGTTCATAAATGTTACAAATATTCTTTTCCTCCACATGTAAGGTTATATGCACAAATCACATGCTTTTGAAAAGCCTCCTGAAATGAAATAATGAGGACAGATAGCTACCTAGAAAATGTCTGTCTTTTTTTTTTACACTGATTATCAGTGCGTAAAAAATTTCTGTCTTAAGCCCCTACAAAAACTTTACTTTTTCACTTTAAAACAGCAAAAATAAAACTGTGCTTATTGTCCAAAAATTATTAGTTTATTTCACATGACCCCTAGGGACACAGCAGAATCTCTATCAAATAACAACATGTAGATCAGAAAAACATAAAATTACTACATAATTTGAAATGCATATTTGTATTTTTCTTGGGTTAAAAATAGTTCATTACAACAGAGGAGATTATTCTAACAAAAAATGTTTTAAAGGCATTGCCATCTAAGAAGTCATGAGATTAAAAACAAGGTATCATCATTTTATTTTTTTAAAGGCAGACATACTTGAAGTATGCTCAAGTAACATAATTATATCATTTAGAGCTGACTCACTCTCTTACCTAGCAAACTTTAGTCTCTTTTAGGCAAAAAAAAAAAAAAAAAAAAACATTATATAATGATTATCGGACAGATGTGATTTAATAAATATTTGAGAATAAAAGCACTGCAAAATTTTAATGGATCTGTAATTGTAATTCCCAAGTATCTTTCCTTCCTCAACTAATTGGGTAATGACATTGCTAGAATTAATTCAAGGTCATCAGCGTGCACATAGTACAGATGGTTTCACTATTTTACGGGTATACAGGGGATTCAAGATTACTGTTGCCTGCTGCTTTTCAAACTAATTTTTATTCTTAAAAATCCACATTTTCACTGCAGCTGAACAGCTAAGCCATATGTTGCTTTGTGAATACTTTAAAATATCTGGTGCATGTAATTATTACACTAAAACTAGCATGTGTTAGTACTTTTCAATTTTGTTGTAAGGAAAGGACACTTAACAGTACTATGCTGTGTGTGTGTGTGTGTGTGTCTTCTAAGTACCAAGCTTTAGTTTCAATTATGGTCCCAGTGAGAATTTCAACCTAAAATCCACTGGTTGGCTGATCTGCCTCCTGATACATAATATATTCTAGTATACTTCCAAATTGCCTAATGCTATTTGAGATACTATGTTAATACATCTCACAGCTTGAAGGAGGTCTGGCTTTGAAATATTTTTCCACTTTTCCCTTGTGGCATCATGATAAATATGAATGAGGTATTTCTGTGCTTTTGTTGGAATTCTGATATACCACTGGCATGTTTGACAATTTGGGATTTTAAGAAGCTTTTTTATGGAATGTGATAGGAGAAATGTCTTTATTAAGAACAGTAATAGTGATGATAATTTTATTTATTAATATTTAACAGTCATTCAAATGGTGGTGGTGTTCACCAGGGATTCGGGGGGTGGGAGGTAGACCCACATCTGAGGGATGCGGTGAGAACTGTGGAGGGGAGGATCATGCGGAAATGTAGTTGGGGGATGGGAATTAGGGGTCTCAATAGGGGGAAGGAAATCCTCTAAAACTGATTTATGTGAATAATTGTACAACTTGGTAAATTTACTAACAATCATTTAATTATACACTTAAAATGGAGTAAAGTCATGAAAAAAATATTTAACAGTCATCAAAGTGTTTGCATATGAAATATCGTCTTCACACAAAACCAATCTGAGAGACCAAAAGCCAGATATTATCATCATTTTGCACATGAAAAACTCAAATTCAGAAATCTTAATTGACTTAATGGAGGTCACACAGCCTGTAAGTGAAAAAATGAAGCTAGGACTTATTGTTCCTTTGGTTTTTCTAGAGCCTAGTATCCCCCAGAAGGTAGGTCCAGTGTCCTGTATATTTCATGCTTCTCTTGCTTCATTCACAGGATAGTCACTAGCCATGCAAGGCAGATAGGCAAGACCAATCTGTACCTCAGGGTTCTCCAAACAGAACCAAAAGAAAATGTATGTAGATTTGGAAAAAGACATATTATAAGGAATTGGCACACACCGATATGGTGGCGGACAAGTCTCAAGATCTATCTGCAGGGTAAGTCAGCGAGCTAGAGACCCAGGAGAGCCCATGGATTAGTTTCTGCCCAAAGGAAGGCAAGCTTGATAACCAGGAAGAGCCAATGTTTCAATTCAACTTCAGAGGCAGAAAATAAGCTGATGTTCTGATCCGAAGGAAGTCAGGCAAGAGGATTCTCTCTTACTCAGTGGAGGGATAGCCTTTCTGTTCTATTTATGCCTTCAGCTGACTGGATGAGACCTACCCACATTAGGGAGAGCCATCTGCTTTACTCAGTCCTACCTATTTAAATGTGAATCCCATCCAGAAACACCCTCACAGGAACACCCAGAATAATGTTTAACAAAATGTCTGGGCACTCTGCAGCCAGTCTAGTTGACACATAAAATTAGTCACAAAAACAAACTAGATTTTCTCTATAATTATACTCTTTCTCATGCCACTTTCCTAATAATACCCATACACTTTGTTAAAATAAACCTCCATAAATCATTTCACAAAAACAATAAATCTGTACATAAAGAGAAACTATGTATGTTAAAAAGCTATGAATACAGCGAAGCAAAAAGCCTAGAAGTTTATAGCAGACTCTATGTACAGCATCTGAAAAGTGCCACACACGTAACTGATCCTCTGGTTCCAGGAAGTGGACATCATAGGACTTGAGTGTGGAAACAAAGTGTGATCTGAGCTGGACTCTGTACGGTGGGCTATAATTAGTTAAATCAAATGGAGAAGGAAGGCAATTATAAGCCTAATAAAAAGCCTGAATTAAGTGAAAAGTCATAAATTTGATGAGTAAAGTGTGAAGAGCTTGTTGAGGACTATCAAGGATGAAATAAGAGAGGTAAATTAGCAGGGTTATGGATATTATAAAATTCGTACAATAGGCAGGGTTTGATCCAGAAAATAATGGGATCAACTGATGATTTTGAACCAGTAAGTAATATGATGAAAGCAGTCAGGTTTCAGACACATTTACTTGAGGTAATGAGTGAAATGGATTCATAATAGAAGCATAGCGATAAAAGCGATAAAAAGTAAAACAAATAAAAATTCAGATTTTTTGGCACAAATTTATTAATGCATATAAGGGGGTAGTTGCAGAAGGATATAAAAGAAAGGAAACAAAGACATTATTTGGAAAAATTGAAAATAAATACTTGTTTGAAAATGTGAGGGAAAATTGAAAAATTCAATAACATATCAAAATTTTAAGACAAGATAATGTAGGAAATGACAGTATCATGGATGGAAATAAAAAAATCTAGCAAATTTTCGAAGGAAAATGAAGAGCTTGGAATGTGTTGATGAAGAGATTCCCTATATCTGAGTTAAATACTCAAAGGGTAGTTGAACAAATTGGGAGCAAGAGATAGAGATTTTAGCATCATCATTTAGTGGAAGTAGATTAATTCTCCTAAGAGGTAGCTTACAGAAATTGAGAATTAGGGATTGAGTTTTTGACCCCACTGTCAATTAAGAGTGTCTGTGAAAAAATAAAAACCAGGAAAGGAATTAAAAATAAAAGATCAGCAGGAAAGAGGACCAAACTGGAAAATTAACCTGGTGATGTAAAGAAGAGTATGTATCAAAACAAAGTAGATGTTCAAGAGGAAAGAAGTACAAACACAGGCACACAGAAGACAGAGCAGTCTGGGTTTCCAAAAGGAAAATAATTGGTGGAACTGTTTATAGCCTGTCTACTAATCAATTGCAGAGGAAAACACTGTCACTGAATTCTAACTGCTAACTTTCACTACTTAATCTCTCTGTGGAATAAGAATTAGTTATGGAGTGTTTATGTAGATGGCAGTCATCTTGTTTGCCACAAATTCATTTGCATGGAAAAGCACACATCAGTTACACTCCTGTCAAAATAATTAGCTAAGCATGAGATAAGACCTTTGAGATTTTACAATGTTCCAAGTATTAAATCTCTTTTTATATGAGGCCCCTCAAAATGCTTTATAGAAATAATAAGCATTGTATATAATGCTAAATTTTTCATGTTAACTTTCTCTTGTTTTTTCGTATCTATTTAATAAAATATCAAATTTAGTAAAACAAACATTAGCAACTGGTAATCACGGAGATAATAGGAAGTGAAATTTCTTCTCACTTTTTTCATCCTCCTCATTCTTCATTAGGCATTATGAAATTGAAATAAAATCTATTTCAATGACAAAAGATCTGTTCTTATTGTATGGCTTGAGACACAGCGTTACTGAATTCAGTCCAATCACAATTTAATCACCCAATACCTAACATAGGTTCAGAAGAATATATCCTTTTCTCTTCCTAGATGAGGTGAAAACCCAAGGCTGAAGTGCAGTATGTTTGAAAGCAGCTTGTTACTAAAAGCATTCTCTACCTCACTCCTCCTGTGAGCATGGAAAAGGAAACCAGATATCAGGGTTTGGATTTGTGGAAGATGTGATGTGATTTGTTGATTTCTGCAATAAGTTTACTATACACTGTACATATTTAACTTGATTCTTTCAGTGAATTTACTGTGCTCGGTCAAAAGTTTGAAAAATGTGAAATCAATATTAGTCCCTTTCATTATTTGCCTTTTGGATTAATGCATTTAATAGAACTATAGTCATTTTAGTAAATGAACTTCCCTAACTTCTCATCTCTTCAGGCTATTTTAAGTCAAGCAAACTTTTCCAGTGTCTACTATACTAAATTCTATGGATATGAAGATGAGTGAGGAGAAGTTCCTGTCCTCAAATGTGCTCCACAGTGGCTAAAGCATTTGTAGTTACTACCGTATTAATTAAAAAAAAAAGTGATTTGAAGGTTACTTCCCACATAAGTGCTTGCCTTTCTGACTTCACACTGTATAAGTGAAAAACAGTCCTGAACACTCAAACATTTTATTCTAATTCAAGGTGTTTCACCTTTCCTATCACTGACATTTTGAACCAGAGAACTGTTTGTTGCAGAAGCCTGTCTTGTACATTGCAGTACTCAGCAACACCTTTGGTTTCTACTGAGTAGGTGCTAACAGTACACCCCAAGGAATGACCACAAAAAAAATGTGCCCAGACATTTGCAAATTATTCCCTGTTGAAAACCACTGTCTAACAAGCAAGGAGGACATCAACAGATTACAAAAAATTAGGGACTCCTGCATGGGATGCTCAAAAAGAAATAGAAGGTCTGAGAAACAAAGAGAGGGAAGAATTTCAAAAAGGAATTTAGTCCAGTGGTGTCACATGCCATATGCAGTAATAACGATTAGGTCTGAGAATAGAGTCCAAACACAGCATTTCAGAAGTGATTTTTAGATTTGACCTTTACCACACAGCATCCTTCTCCAGCCCAGTCGTTCTTAAGCGGTCGTATCCAACTGTATCACCTGGACATAATCTACTTCCAGAGATTCAGTCTTCCTGGAGTGTGTCTGGTTTTATATATGTATATATAAAATATATATATTTTCAATTACCTGCATGATCCTGGCATGCATCCTGGTTTAATACCTACTTCTCTAAATTCATTTCATATTTCTTTTGTTCTCCCATAATTATCTTCTTGTCCTTAGCAGTGTGAGATAGTATAAAAAATATTGAACTAAATTGTTCTGGTAAGAGTTCCCAATTTGACACTAAGTAAATATTCACTTGAGGAAATCCCTTTAATTCTCAACAGCAGTTTAATCACATGAAATTGGACAGGACAGTCCCTCTAGCAATAATCTTATACATGTAATCTCATTTACTTATTTGTTTATAAGCACGCATGAAATTTTTTTATTAAAATATTAAGGGGCTACAAATGCTTTTGTTAAATGGACACCCAGCATAATGCTTAAGTCAGGACTTCTGATGTATCTGTCCCAGAACAGTGTTCATTGTACCTAATAAGTAAGTTTGTATCCCACATCTCCCCTCCCTTCCTCCTCCTTCTTGGTTTCCCCATTTTCTTCACTCTGTCAACAGCCTCTTGCAACACTCACTTTTCTACGGACTGTATTATAAATTACTCAAACTGCTTGTCATAAACACCCTCAATTCCCTTGCATTTCTTCCTTTCTCTTCATCTGACAACCTTTCCAAAACTTAAATTCTAAATCCAGCCTTTTGACCTTTCTCTTCATCTGTATAACAGAAAAGCTCTACTGGTGGACGAAGACCAAGCCTCCCTTTTTGTTCTAATACCTTTCTTTAGCTATACTAGAGAAAAAACAGAAGAGTATAAAAATGTAAATGTTTTGTACATTGGTATCATCCAGACACAGCTGGACTTTGAACATTGCTTGGAAATCTTTGGCCATTTTTCTCTGACTTTCCTCTAAGTAACCAATCCAATACTTGATCATGCTTCTTGATTCCCTAACCCACCCCCATTCATCCATTTATTCATAGCTTTGTGTTAAGTTCCTACCATGCAAATTATATCTTGAGGGAACCTGGAGATAAAACAGTGACCAAAATGTGAATGATCTCTGCTGTCATAAAGCTTATATCCTAGTCAGGGAAAGAGAAAATAAACCAATAAACAACATAATTATAGTTTTTGGTAAGTATTATGGAGGAAATAGGGTAGTCTGAGAAAATTACAAATTTGGGTGGAGTAGGAGGGGCAGTTATTATTCTTAAATGATGTATGAAAAACATATTTAAAATTTTAAAGGTGAGAAGACTGCCTTAGGAAGAGCTGTGAGAAGACGCCAAAGCAAATAGCACAGCATAGGCAAAAGTTTTGATTTTGTAAAAATTCATGGTTTTAGAGATTGTCAGTAGGTCAGTGTATCCAGAGCATGGAAAACTCAGAAACAGGGGTTTAGCCATGACATAGGAAGTACGATGATTCATTCAAGTATTATGAAAAAATTAAAGAGAAAGAAAGGCTAAAGAAAGAAAACAAAGAAAAAAGAAACAAAGAAACAAAGAAAGAAGAAAAGAAAAAAAACAGAATATACTCTAGCAAATTAAAGCAGTAAAAAGTCATATTAAACCTTAGTAGATAGCTCACAGACTTGTTTGGAAGGGCAGAGGGAACACCGGTGCTACTAGGTTCAAAATATACTGTATGATTATGCCAGTAAATAATTCCTGTCACCGCTTCTGGAATTAGAAACCTCACTTGGGGGGAGGGGGAAAATGGCGGATGAGCGGCGCCCTCCTGGCTCTCTGCTCCCAGAGCGGGAGGCGAAGAACGCGGACAGCTGCACACGAGGGGCTGCTCCCCCACAGGAACAGCATCGGGAATCCGCAGAGAAGCGGCGCGGGACAAGCAGCGCTGGGGGGGCGGGAAAAAGGTGAATTGGAGAATGGACCACTAAGTTCGGAGAGTGCGAGATACACAACAGGGAACAGAGCCTGGGGCCGGCCGGGGCAGTGCAGTCTGACCCACGGGAGGACAACTCCTCCCCCACCGCCCTCCACACCCACTCGGGCAGGGAAGCGCCTGGAGTCAGTGCGGAGCTGAGGCACAGGCTGACGGGCAGGGTGGAGAAGGGACACAGTCGGGGGACACTGTGAACTCTCCGGCGTGCGGTGCTGGGTCCGCACTGGGCGGGGCAGGGTCAGGTCTGAGCGGACACTTCCGGACCCGCAGACGGAGTTTGGAGACAGATTTCTCACCTCTGGCGCTTGCCAGGTCCAGACCAAGGGAGGCGAACGCCGAGGGAGAGGCTCTGCCCCTGGAAACCGCTGAAGATTCGGCCGGGACAGGGTGGGATAGAGCGAGTGGGACTCTCTGCTGGACGAGCGCGGGTCAGTGCATCAGGGAAGGAAAGGGGACGCGGCGGCTCATTGAGGCAGCTGCCAGGTCCGGCGCCGCCGCCCCCAGAACAGT